>WJBH02000285.1:0-45451 GCA_013167095.2 Daphnia sinensis | reverse complement strand
CGCACAATGATCAGTAATTGTTACTGGTTTTGATATTAAAAGCCCTAGCTTAATTTAAGAAAATCATTCGAACATTGGTAATTTATCCTTTCACTTGGGGGTATTGGCATTGCTAATACTACAATTAGCAGCGTATTTTCGTAAGTTTTATAATTGTTTTTACTAACTTGACGGTTATTCCATTAATCAGTAGAATTAAACGCACAATGTTCAGTACTTGTTTTGGTTTCTTGTTGAATAGTTTTCTTTTTATATAACAGCTAAACTTTGAATCAAACAAGCATTCCCAACGTACCGTCTTACGACAGGAGAGTCGTCCTTCCTAATACTGCATATGAAACCTGTTTTTGTTCATTTCTATTTAGGTTTACTCTTCAGTTTGAAACGAGTGGGATTAATATATCAGTAGAATATTACGCACAATGATCAGTAATTGTTACTGGTTTTGATATTAAAAGTCCTAGCTTAATTTAAGAAAATCATTCGAACATTCGTAATTTATCCTTTCACTACAGGGGTATTGGAATTGCTAATACTACATTGCAGCCATTTTGTAAGTTTTTTAATTGTTTTTACTAACTTGACGGTTTTATTCCATTAATCAGTAGAATTAAACGCACAATGTTCAGTACTTGTTTTTGTTTCGAGTTGAATAGTTTTCTTTTAACATAACAGCTAAACTTTTGAATCAAAAAACATTCCCAACGTACAGTCTTACGACAGAGAGTCGTCCTTCCTAATACTGCATATGCAACCTGTTTTTGTTCATTTCTATTAGGTTTACTCTTCAGTTTGAAACGAGTGGGATTAATATATCAGTAGAATATTACGCACAATGATCAGTAATGTTACTGGTTTTGATATTAAAAGCCCTAGCTTATTTAAGAAAATCATTCGAACATTGGTAATTTATCCTTTCACTACAGGGGTATTGGGCATTGCTAATACTACAATTAGCAGCGTATTTTCGTAAGTTTTATAATTCTTTTTACTACTTTACGGTTATTCCATTAATCAGTAGAATTAAACGCACAATGTTCAGTACTTGGTTTGTTTTCGAGTTAAATAGTTTTCTTTTACAAAACAGCTAAACTTTGAATCAAAAAAGCATTCCCAACGTACCATCTTACGACAGGAGAGTCGTCCTTCCTAATACTGCATATGCAACCTGTTTTTGTTCATTTATATTTATGTTTACTCTTCAATTTGAAACGAGTGGGATTTGTTTAATCAGTAGAATATTACGCACCATGATCAGTAATTGTTACTGGTTTTGATATCAAAAGCCCTAGCTTAATTTAAGAAAATCATTCGAACATTGGTTATTTATCCTTTCACTACAGGGGTATTGGCATTGCTAATACTACAATTAGCAGCGTATTTTCGTAAGTTTTATAATTGTTTTTACTAACTTGACGGTTATTCCGTTAATCAGTAGAATTAAACGCACAATGTTCAGTACTTGTTTTTGATTCGAGTTGAATAGTTTTCTTTTAATATAACAGCTTAACTTTGAATCAAACGAGCATTCCCAACGTACCGTTTTACGACAGGCGAGTCGTCCTTCCTAATACTGCATATGCAACCTGTTTTTGTTCGTTTCTATTTATGTTTACTCTTCAATTTGAAACGAGTTGGATTTGTTTAAGCAGTAGAATATTACGCAAAATGATCAGTAATTGTTACTGGTTTTGATATTAATAGTCTTAGCTTAATTTAAGAAAATCATTCGAACATTGGTAATTTATCCTTTCACTTCAAGGGTATTGGCATTGCTAATAAAACAATTAGCAGCGTATTTTCGTAAGTTTTATAATTGTTTTTACTAACTTGACGGTTGTTCCATAAATCAGTAGAATTAAACGCACAATGTTCAGTACTTGTTTTTGTTTCTAGTTGAATAGTTTTCTTTTAATATAAAAGCTAAACTTTGAATCAAACGAGCATTCCCAACGTACCGTCTTACGGCAGGAGAGTCGTCCTTCCTAATAATGCATATGCAACCTGTTTTTGTTCATTTCTATTTATGTTTACTCTTCAATTTGAAACGAGTGGGATTTATTTAATCAGTAGAATATTACGCACAAGGATCAGTAATTGTTACTGGTTTTGATATTAGAAGCCCTAGCTTAATTTAAGATTATCATTCGAACATTGGTAATTTATCCTTTCACTTTGCTAATACTACAATTAGCAGCGTATTTTCGTAAGTTTTATAATTGTTTTTACTAACTTGACGGTTATTCCATTAATCAGTAGAATTAAACGCACAATGTTAAGTACTTATTTTTGTTTCGAGTTGAATAGGTTTCTTTTAATATAACAGCTAAACTTTGAATCAAACAAGCATTCCCAACGTACCGTCTTACGACAGGAGAGTCGTCCTTCCTAATACTGCATATGCAACCTGTTTTTGTTAATTTCTATTTATATTTACTCTTCAATTTGAAACGAGTGGGATTTGTTTAATCAGTAGAATATTACGCACAAGGACAGTTATTGTTACTACTGTTTTGATATTAAAAGCCCTAGCTTAATCTAAGAAAATCATTCGAACATTCGTAATTTATCCTTTCACTACAGGGTATTGGCATTGCTAATACTACAATTAGCAGCGTATTTTCGTAAGTTTTATAATTGTTTTTACTAACTTGACGGTATTCCTTAATCAGTAGAATTAAACGCACAATGTTCAGTACTTGTTTTTGATTCGAGTTGAATAGTTTTCTTTTAATATAACAGCTTAACTTTGAATCAAACGAGCATTCCAACGTACCGTCTTACGACAGGAGAGTCGTCCTTCCTAATACTGCATATGCAACTGTTTTTGTTCGTTTTCTATTTATGTTTACTCTTCAATTTGAAACGAGTTGGATTTGTTTAAGCAGTAGAATATTACGCAAATGATCAGTAATTGTTACTGGTTTTGATATTAATAGCCTAGCTTAATTTAAGAAAATCATTCGAACATTGGTAATTTATCCTTTCACTTCAAGGGTATTGGCATTGCTAATAAACAATTAGCAGCGTATTTTCGTAAGTTTTATAATTGTTTTTACTAACTTGACGGTTATTCCATAAATCAGTAGAATTAAACGCACAATGTTCAGTACTTGTTTTTGTTTCTAGTTGAATAGTTTTCTTTAATATAAAAGCTAAACTTTGAATCAAACGAGCATTCCCAACGTACCGTCTTACGGCAGGAGAGTCGTCCTTCCTAATACTGCATATGCAACCTGTTTTTGTTAATTTCTATTTTATTTACTCTTCAATTTGAAACGAGTGGGATTTGTTTAATCAGTAGAATATTACGCACAATGCTCAGTAATTGTTACTGGTTTTTCATATTAAAGCCCTAGTTTAATTTAAGAAAATCATTCGAACATTGTAATTTATCCTTTCACTGTGCTAATACTAACAATTAGCAGCGTATTTCGTAAGTTTTATAATTGTTTTTACTAACTTGACGGTTATTCCATTAATCAGTAGAATTAAACGCACAATGTTCAGTACTTGTTTTTGTTTCTAGTTGAATAGTTTTCTTTTAATATAAAAGCTAAACTTTGAATCAAACAAGCATTCTCAACGTACCGTCTTACGACAGGAGAGTCGTCTATCCTAATACTGCATATGCAACCTGTTTTTGTTCATTTCTATTTATGTTTACTCTTCAATTTGAAACGAGTGGGATTTGTTTAATCAGTAGAATATTACGCACAAGGACCAGTTATTGTTACTGGTTTTGATATTAAAAGCCCTAGCTTAATCTAAGAAAATCATTCGAACATTCGTAATTTATCCTTTCACTACAGGGGTATTGGCATTGCTAATACAACGATTGGCAGCGATTTTTGTAAGTTTTATAATTTTTTTTACTAACTTGACGGTTATTCCATTAATCAGTAGAATTAAACGCACAATGTTCAGTACTTGTTTTTGTTTCGAGTTGAATAGTTTTCTTTTAACATAACAGCTAAACTTTGAATCAAACAAGCATTCCCAACGTACCGTCTTACGACAGGAGAGTCGTCCTTCCTAATACTGCATATTCAACCTGTTTTTGTTCATTTCTATTTATGTTTACTCTTCAATTTGAAACGAGTGGGATTTGTTCAATCAGTAGAATATTACGCACAATGATCAGTAATTGTTACTGGTTTTGATATTAGAAGCCCTAGCTTAATTTAAGATTATCATTCGAACATTGGTAATTTATCCCTTCACTACAAGGGTATTGGCATTGCTAATACTACAATTAGCAGCGTATTTTCGTAAGTTTTATAATTGTTTTACTAACTTGACGGTTATTCCATTAATCAGTAGAATTAAACGCACAATGTTCAGTACTTGTTTTTGTTTCGAGTTGAATAGGTTTCTTTTAATATAACAGCTAAACTTTGAATCAAACGAGCATTCCCAACGTACCGTCTTACGACAGGAGAGTCGTCCTTCCTAATACTGCATATGCAACCTGTTTTTGTTCATTTCTATTTATGTTTACTCTTCAATTTGAAACGAGTGGGATTTGTTATATCAGTAGAATATTACGCACAATGATCAGTAATTGTTACTGGTTTTGATATTAAAAGCCCTAGCTTAATTTAAGAAAATCATTCGAACATTGGTAATTTATCCTTTCACTACAGGGTATTGGCATTGCTAATACTACAATTAGCAGCGTATTTTCGTAAGTTTTATAATTCTTTTTACTAACTTGACGGTTTTCCATTAATCAGTAGAATTAAACGCACAATGTTCAGTACTTGTTTTTGTTTCTAGATTGAATAGTTTTCTTTTTAATAAAACAGCTAAACTTTGAATCAAAAAGCATTCCAACGTACCATCTTACGACAGGAGAGTCGTCCTTCCTAATACTGCATATGCAACCTGTTTTTGTTCATTTCTATTTATGTTTACTCTTCAATTTGAAACGAGTGGGATTAATTTATCAGTAGAATATTACGCACAATGATCAGTAATTGTTACTGGTTTTGATATTAAAATCCTAGCTTAATTTAAGAAAATCATTCGAACATTGGTAATTTATCCTTTCACTACAAGGGTATTGGCATTGCTAATACAACAATTAGCAGCGTATTTTCGTAAGTTTTATAATTGTTTTTACTAACTTGACGGTTATTCCATTAATCAGTAGAATTAAACGCACAATGTTCAGTACTTGTTTTTGGTTTCTAGTTGAATAGTTTTCTTTTAATATAACAGCTAAACTTTGAATCAAACGAGCATTCCCAACGTACCGTCTTACGACAGGAGAATCGTCCTTCCTAATACTGCATATGCAACCTGTTTTGTGTCATTTCTTTTTATGTTTACTCTTCAATTTGAAACGAGTGGGTTTTTTAATCAGTAGAATATTACGCACAATGATCAGTAATTGTTACTGGTTTTGATATTAAAAGCCCTAGCTTAATTTAAGAAAATCATTCGAACATTGGTAATTTATCCTTTCACTACAGGGGTATTTGCATTGCTAATACTACGATTGGCAGCGATTTTTGTAAGTTTTATAATTGTTTTTACTAACTTGACGGTTATTCCATTAATCAGTAGAATTAAACGCACAATGTTCAGTACTTGTTTTTGTTTCTAGTTGAATAGTTCTCTTTTAATATAAAAGCTAAACTTTGAATCAAACGAGCATTCCCACGTCTTACGACAGGAGAGTCGTCCTTCCTAATACTGCATATGCAACCTGTATTTGTTCATTTCTATTTATGTTTACTCTTCAATTTGAAACGAGTGGGATTTGTTTAATCAGTAGAATATTACGCACAATGATCAGTAATTGTTACTGGTTTTGAATTTAAAGCCTAGCTTAATTTAAGAAAATCATTCGAACATTGTAATTTATCCTTTCACTACTGTGCTAATACTACAATTAGCAGCGTATTTTCGTAAGTTTTATAATTGTTTTTACTAACTTGACGGTTATTCCATTAATCAGTAGAATTAAACGCACAATGTTCAGTACTTGTTTTTGTTTCTAGTTGACTAGTTTTCTTTTAATATAACAGCTAAACTTTGAATCAAACGAGCATTCCCAACGTACCGTCTTACGACAGGAGAGTCGTCCTTCCTAATACTGCATATGCAACCTGTTTTTGTTCATTTCTATTTATGTTTACTCTTCAATTTGAAACGAGTGGAATTTGTTTAATCAGTAGAATATTACGCACAATGATCAGTAATTGTTACTGGTTTTGATATTAAAAGCCTAGCTTAATTTAAGAAAATCATTCGAACATTGGTAATATATCCTTTCACTACTATTGTTGCTAATACTACAATTAGCAGCGTATTTTCGTAAGTTTTATAATTGTTTTACTAACTTGACGGTTATTCCATTAATCAGTAGAATTAAACGCACAATGTTCAGTACTTGTTTTTGTTTCTAGTTGAATAGTTTTCTTTTAATATAAAAGCTAAACTTTGAATCAAACGAGCATTCCCGTACCGTCTTACGACAGGAGAGTCGTCCTTCCTAATACTGCATATGCAACCTGTTTTTGTTCATTTCTATTTCTTTTTACTCTTCAATTTGAAACGAGTGGGATTTGTTTTAATCAGTAGAATATTACGCACACATGAATCAGTAAATTGTTACTGGTTTTGATATTAAAAGGCCTGCTAATACTACAATTAGCAGCGTATTTTCGTAAGTTTTATAATTGTTTTACTAACTTGACGGTTATTCCATTAATCAGTAGAATTAAACGCACAATGTTCAGTACTTGTTTTTGTTTCGAGTTGAATAGTTTTCTTTTAATATAACAGCTAAACTTTGAATCAAACGAGCATTCCCAACGTACCGTCTTACGACAGGAGAGTCGTCCTTCCTAATACTGCATATGCAACCTGTTTTTGTTCATTTCTATTTATGTTTACTCTTCAATTTGAAACGAGTGGGATTTGTTTAATCAGTAGAATATTACGCACAATGATCAGTAATTGTTACTGGTTTTGATATTAAAAGCCCTAGCTTAATTTAAGAAAATCATTCGAACATTGGTAATTTATCCTTTCACTACAGGGGTATTGGCATTGCTAATACTACAATTAGCAGCGTATTTTCGTAAGTTTTATAATTGTTTTTACTAACTTGACGGTTATTCCATAAATCAGTAGAATTAAACGCACAATGTTCAGTACTTGTTTTTGTTTCTAGTTGAATAGTTTTCTTTTAATATAACAGCTAAACTTTGAATCAAACGAGCATTCCCAACGTACCGTCTTACGACAGGAGAGTCGTCCTTCCTAATACTGCATATGCAACCTGTTTTTGTTCATTTCTATTTATGTTTACTCTTCAATTTGAAACGAGTGGGATTTGTTTAATCAGTAGAATATTACGCACAATGATCAGTAATTGTTACTGGTTTTGATATTAAAAGTCCTAGCTTAATTTAAGAAAATCATTCGAACATTCGTAATTTATCCTTTCACTACAGGGGTATTGGCATTGCTAATACTACAATTAGCAGCGATTTGTAAGTTTTATAATTGTTTTTACTAACTTGACGGTTATTCCATTAATCAGTAGAATTAAACGCACAATGTTCAGTACTTGTTTTTGTTTCTAGTTGAATAGTTTTCTTTTAATATAAAAGCTAAACTTTGAATCAAACGAGCATTCTCAACGTACCGTCTTACGACAGGAGAGTCGTCCTTCCTAATACTGCATATGCAACCTGTTTTTGTTCATTTCTATTTATGTTTACTCTTCAATTTGAAACGAGTGGGATTTGTTTAATCAGTAGAATATTACGCACAATGATCAGTAATTGTTACTGGTTTTGATATTAAAAGCCCTAGCTTAATTTAAGAAAATCATTCGAACATTGGTAATTTATCCTTTCACTACAGGGGTATTGGCATAATACTACAATTAGCAGCGTATTTTCGTAGTTTTATAATTGTTTTTACTAACTTGACGGTTATTCCATTAATCAGTAGAATTAAACGCACAATGTTCAGTACTTGTTTTTGTTTCGAGTTGAATAGTTTTCTTTTAATATAACAGCTAAACTTTGAATCAAACGAGCATTCCCAACGTACCGTCTTACGACAGGAGAGTCGTCCTTCCTAATACTGCATATGCAACCTGTTTTTGTTCATTTCTATTTATGTTTACTCTTCAATTTGAAACGAGTGGGATTTGTTTAATCAGTAGAATATTACGCACAATGATCAGTAATTGTTACTGGTTTTGATATTAAAAGCCCTAGCTTAATTTAAGAAAATCATTCGAACATTGGTAATTTATCCTTTCACTGTGCATATACTACAATTAGCAGCGTATTTCGTAAGTTTTTATAATTGTTTTTACTAACTTGACGGTTATTCCATTAATCAGTAGAATTAAACGCACAATGTTCAGTACTTGTTTTTGTTTCTAGTTGAATAGTTTTCTTTTAATATAACAGCTAAACTTTGAATCAAACGAGCATTCCCAACGTACCGTCTTACGACAGGAGAGTCGTCCTTCCTAATACTGCATATGCAACCTGTTTTTGTTCATTTCTATTTATGTTTACTCTTCAATTTGAAACGAGTGGGATTTGTTTAATCAGTAGAATATTACGCACAATTATCAGTAATTGTTACTGGTTTTGATATAAAAAGTATTAGCTTAATTTAAGAAAATCATTCGAACATTCGTAATTTATCCTTTCACTGGGGTAATTGCTACAATTAGCAGCGATTTTCGTACGTTTTATAATTGTTTTTACTAACTTGACGGTTATTCCATAAATCAGTAGAATTAAACGCACAATGTTCAGTACTTGTTTTTGTTCGAGTTGAATAGTTTTCTTTTAATATAAAAGCTAAACTTTGAATCAAACGAGCATTCCCAACGTACCGTCTTACGACAGGAGAGTCGTCCTTCCTAATACTGCATATGCAACCTGTTTTTGTTCATTTCTATTTGTGTTTACTCTTCAATTTGAAACGAGTGGGATTTGTTTAATCAGTAGAATATTACGCACAATGATCAGTAATTGTTACTGGTTTTGATATTAAAAGCCCTAGCTTAATTTAAGAAAATCATTCGAACATTCGTAATTTATCCTTTCACTACAGGGGTATTGGCATTGCTAATACTACAATTAGCAGCGTATTTTCGTAAGTTTTATAATTGTTTTTACTAACTTGACGGTTATTCCATTAATCAGTAGAATTAAACGCACAATGTTCAGTACTTGTTTTTGTTTCGAGTTGAATAGTTTTCTTTTAATATAACAGCTAAACTTTGAATCAAACGAGCATTCCCAACGTACCGTCTTACGACAGGAGAGTCGTCCTTCCTAATACTGCATATGCAACCTGTTTTTGTTCATTTCTATTTATGTTTATTACAAAATTTGAAACGAGTGGGATTTGTTTAATCAGTAGAATATTACGCACAATGATCAGTAATTGTTACTGGTTTTGATATTAAAAGCCTAGCTTAATTTAAGAAAATCATTCGAACATTCGTAATTTATCCTTTCAACTGGTGCTAATACTACAATTAGCAGCGTATTTTCGTAAGTTTTATAATTGTTTTTACTAACTTGACGGTTATTCCATTAATCAGTAGAATTAAACGCACAATGTTCAGTACTTGTTTTTGTTTCGAGTTGAATAGTTTTTCTTTTAATATAACAGCTAAACTTTGAATCAAACGAGCATTCCCAACGTACCGTCTTACGACAGGAGAGTCGTCCTTCCTAATACTGCATATGCAACCTGTTTTTGTTCATTTCTATTTATGTTTACTCTTCAATTTGAAACGAGTGGGATTTGTTTAATCAGTAGAATATTACGCACAATGATCAGTAATTGTTACTGGTTTTGATATTAAAAGCCCTAGCTTAATTTAAGAAAATCATTCGAACATTAGTAATTTATCCTTTTACATTGTGGCTAATACTACAATTAGCAGCGTATTTTCGTAAGTTTTATAATTGTTTTTACTAACTTGACGGTTATTCCATTAATCAGTAGAATTAAACGCACAATGTTCAGTACTTGTTTTTGTTTCTAGTTGAATAGTTTTCTTTTAATATAACAGCTAAACTTTGAATCAAACGAGCATTCCCAACGTACCGTCTTACGACAGGAGAGTCGTCCTTCCTAATACTGCATATGCAACCTGTTTTTGTTCATTTCTATTTATGTTTACTCTTCAATTTGAAACGAGTGGGATTTGTTTAATCAGTAGAATATTACGCACAATGATCAGTAATTGTTACTGGTTTTGATATTAAAAGTCCTAGCTTAATTTAAGAAAATCATTCGAACATTCGTAATTTATCCTTTCACTACAGGGGTATTGGCATTGCTAATACTACAATAGCAGCGTTTTTGTAAGTTTTATAATTGTTTTTACTAACTTGACGGTTATTCCATAAATCAGTAGAATTAAACGCACAATGTTCAGTACTTGTTTTTGTTTCTAGTTGAATAGTTTTCTTTAATATAAAGCTAAACTTTGAATCAAACGAGCATTCCCAACGTACCGTCTTACGACAGGAGAGTCGTCCTTCCTAATACTGCATATGCAACCTGTTTTTGTTCATTTCTATTTGTGTTTACTCTTCAATTTGAAACGAGTGGGATTTGTTTAATCAGTAGAATATTACGCACAATGATCAGTAATTGTTTCTGGTTTTGATATTAAAAGTCCTAGCTTAATTTAAGAAAATCATTCGAACATTCGTAATTTATCCTTTCACTACAGGGGTATTGGCATTGCTAATACTACAATTAGCAGCGTATTTTCGTAAGTTTTATAATTGTTTTTACTAACTTGACGGTTATTCCATTAATAAGTAGAAGTAAACGCACAATGTTCAGTACTTGTTTTTGTTTCGAGTTGAATAGTTTACTTTTAATATAACAGCTAAACTTTGAATCAAACGAGCATTCCCAACGTACCGTCTTACGACAGGAGAGTCGTCCTTCCTAATACTGTATATGCAACCTGTTTTTGTTCATTTCTATTTATGTTTATTACAAAATTTGAAACGAGTGGGATTTGTTTAATCAGTAGAATATTACGCACAATGATCAGTAATTGTTACTGGTTTTGATATTAAAAATCCTAGCTTAATTTAAGAAAATCATTCGAACATTCGTCATTTATCCTTTCACTACAGGGGTATTGGCATTGCTAATACTACAATTAGCAGCGTATTTTCGTAAGTTTTATAATTGTTTTTACTAACTTGACGGTTATTCCATTAATCAGTAGAATTAAACGCACAATGTTCAGTACTTGTTTTTGTTTCGAGTTGAATAGTTTTCTTTAAATATAACAGCTAAACTTTGAATCAAACGAGCATTCCCAACGTACCGTCTTACGACAGGCGACTCGTCCTTCCTAATACTGCATATGCAACCTGTTTTTGTTCATTTCTATTTATGTTTACTCTTCAATTTGAAACGAGTGGGATTTGTTTAATCAGTAGAATATTACGCACAATGATCAGTAATTTTTACTGGTTTTGATATTAAAAGCCCTAGCTTAATTTAAGAAAATCATTGGAACATTAGTAATTTATCCTTTCACTACAGGGGTATTGGCATTGCTAATACTACAATTAGCAGCTTATTTTCGTAAGTTTTATGATTGTTTTTACTAACTTGACGGTTATTCTATTAATCAGTAGAATTAAACGCACAATGTTCAGTACTTGTTTTTGTATCGAGTTGAATAGTTTTCTTTTAATATAACAGCTAAACTTTGAATCAAACGAGCATTCCCAACGTACCGTTTTACGACAGGCGACTCGTCCTTCCTAATACTGCATATGCAACCTGTTTTTGTTCATTTCTATTCATGTTTACTCTTCAATTTGAAACGAGTGGGATTTGTTTAATCAGTAGAATATTACGCACAATTATCAGTAATTGTTACTGGTTTTGATATTAAAAGCCCTAGCTTAATTTAAAAAAATCATTCGAACATTCGTAATTTATCCTTTCACTACAGGGGTATTGGCATTGCTAATACTACGATTGGCAGCGATTTTTGTAATTTTTATAATTGTTTTTACTAACTTGACGGTTATTCCATAAATCAGTAGAATTAAACGCAGAATGTTCAGTACTTGTTTTTGTTTCGAGTTGAATAGTTTACTTTTAATATAACAGCTAAACTTTGAATCAAACGAGCATTCCCAACGTACCGTCTTACGACAGGAGAGTCGTCCTTCCTAATACTGCATATGCAACCTGTTTTTGTTCATTTCTATTTATGTTTACTCTTCAATTTGAAACGAGTGGGATTTGTTTAATCAGTAGAATATTACGCACAATGATCAGTAATTGTTACTGGTTTTGATATTAAAAGTCCTAGCTTAATTTAAGAAAATCATTCGAACATTCGTAATTTATCCTTTCACTACAGGGGTATTGGCATTGCTAATACTACAATTAGCAGCGTATTTTCGTAAGTTTTATAATTGTTTTTACTAACTTGACGGTTATTCCATTAATCAGTAGAATTAAACGCACAATGTTCAGTACTTGTTTTTGTTTCTAGTTGAATAGTTTTCTTTTAATATAACAGCTAAACTTTGAATCAAACGAGCATTCCCAACGTACCGTCTTACGACAGGAGAGTCGTCCTTCCTAATACTGCATATGCAACCTGTTTTTGTTCATTTCTATTTATGTTTACTCTTCAATTTGAAACGAGTGGGATTGTTTAATCAGTAGAATATTACGCACAATGATCAGTAATTGTTACTGGTTTTGATATTAAAGTCCTAGCTTAATTTAAGAAAATCATTCGAACATTCGTAATTTATCCTTTCACTACAGGGGTATTGGCATTGCTAATACTACAATTAGCAGCGTATTTTCGTAAGTTTTATAAATGTTTTTACTAACTTGACGGTTATTCCATTAATCAGTAGAATTAAACGCACAATGTTCAGTACTTGTTTTTGTTTCTAGTTGAATAGTTTTCTTTTAATATAACAGCTAATTTTTGAATCAAACGAGCATTCCCAACGTACCGTCTTACGACAGGAGAGTCGTCCTTCCTAATACTGAATATGCAACCTGATTTTGTTCATTTCTATTTATGTTTACTCTTCATTTTGAAATGAGTGGGATTTGTTTATTCAGTAGAATATTACGCACAATGATCAGTAATTGTTACTGGTTTTGATATTAAAAGTCCTAGCTTAATTAAGAAAATCATTCGAACATTCGTAATTTATCCTTTCACTACAGGGTATTGGCATTGCTAATACTACAATTAGCAGCGATTTTTGTAAGTTTTATAATTGTTTTTACTAACTTGACGGTTATTCCATTAATCAGTAGAATTAAACGCACAATGTTCAGTACTTGTTTTTGTTTCTAGTTGAATAGTTTTCTTTTAATATAACAGCTAAACTTTGAATCAAACGAGCATTCCCAACGTACCGTCTTACGACAGGAGAGTCGTCCTTCCTAATACTGCATATGCAACCTGTTTTTGTTCATTTCTATTTATGTTTACTCTTCAATTTGAAACGAGTGGGATTTGTTTAATCAGTAGAATATTACGCACAATGATCAGTAATTGTTACTGGTTTTGATATTAAAAGTCCTAGCTTAATTTAAGAAAATCATTCGAACATTCGTAATTTATCCTTTCACTACAGGGGTATTGGCATTGCTAATACTACAATTAGCAGCGTATTTTCGTAAGTTTTATAATTGTTTTTACTAACTTGACGGTTATTCCATTAATCAGTAGAATTAAACGCACAATGTTCAGTACTTGTTTTTGTTTCTAGTTGAATAGTTTTCTTTTAATATAACAGCTAAACTTTGAATCAAACGAGCATTCCCAACGTACCGTCTTACGACAGGAGAGTCGTCCTTCCTAATACTGCATATGCAACCTGTTTTTGTTCATTTCTATTTATGTTTACTCTTCAATTTGAAACGAGTGGGATTTGTTTAGCAGTAGAATATTACGCACAATGATCAGTAATTGTTACTGGTTTTGATATTAAAAGTCCTACCTAATTTAAGAAAATCATTCGAACATTGTAATTTATCCTTTCACTACAGGGTATTGGCATTGCTAATACTACAATTAGCAGCGTATTTTGTAAGTTTTATAATTGTTTTTACTAACTTGACGGTTATTCCATTAATCAGTAGAATTAAACGCACAATGTTCAGTACTTGTTTTTGTTTCTAGTTGAATAGTTTTCTTTTAATATAACAGCTAAACTTTGAATCAAACGAGCATTCCCAACGTACCGTCTTACGACAGGAGAGTCGTCCTTCCTAATACTGCATATGCAACCTGTTTTTGTTCATTTCTATTTATGTTTACTCTTCAATTTGAAACGAGTGGGATTTGTTTAATCAGTAGAATATTACGCACAATGATCAGTAATTGTTACTGGTTTTGATATTAAAAGCCCTAGCTTAATTTAAGAAAATCATTCGAACATTCGTAATTTATCCTTTCACTACAGGGGTATTGGCATTGCTAATACTACAATTAGCAGCGTATTTTCGTAAGTTTTATAATTGTTTTTACTAACTTGACGGTTATTCCATTAATAAGTAGAAGTAAACGCACAATGTTCAGTACTTGTTTTTGTTTCGAGTTGAATTGTTTTCTTTTAATATAACAGCTAAACTTTGAATCAAACGAGCATTCCCAACGTACCGTCTTACGACAGGAGAGTCGTCCTTCCTAATACTGCATATGCAACCTGTTTTTGTTCATTTCTATTTATGTTTATTAAAAAATTTGAAACGAGTGGGATTAATTTAGCAGTAGAATATTACGCAAAATGATCAGTAAATATTACTGGTTTTGATATTAAAAGTCCTACCTTAATTTAAGAAAATCATTCGAACATTGGTAATTTATCCTTTCACTACAGGGGTATTGGCATTGCTAATACTACAATTAGCAGCGTATTTTCGTAAGTTTTATAATTGTTTTTACTAACTTGACGGTTATTCCATTAATCAGTAGAATTAAACGCACAATGTTCAGTACTTGTTTTTGTTTCTAGTTGAATAGTTTTCTTTTAATATAACAGCTAAACTTTGAATCAAACGAGCATTCCCAACGTACCGTCTTACGACAGGAGAGTCGTCCTTCCTAATACTGCATATGCAACCTGTTTTTGTTCATTTCTATTTATGTTTACTCTTCAATTTGAAACGTTGGGATTTTTTAATCAGTAGAATATTACGCACAATGATCAGTAATTGTTACTGGTTTTGATATTTAAAGTCCTAGCTTAATTTAAGAAAATCATTCGAACATTCGTAATTTATCCTTTCACTACAGGGGTATTGGCATTGCTAATACTACGATTGGCAGCGATTTTTGTAAGTTTTATAATTGTTTTTACTAACTTGACGGTTATTCCATAAATCAGTAGAATTAAACGCACAATGTTCAGTACTTGTTTTTGTTTCTAGTTGAATAGTTTTCTTTTAATATAACAGCTAACTTTGAATCAAACGAGCATTCCCAAAGTACCGTCTTACGACAGGAGAGTCGTCCTTCCTAATACTGCATATGCAACCTGTTTTTGTTCATTTCTATTTATGTTTACTCTTCAATTTGAAACGAGTGGGATTTGTTTAATCAGTAGAATATTACGCACAATGATCAGTAATTGTTACTGGTTTTGATATTAAAAGTCCTAGCTTAATTTAAGAAAATCATTCGAACATTCGTAATTTATCCTTTCACTACAGGGGTATTGGCATTGCTAATACTACGATTGGCAGCGATTTTTGTAAGTTTTATAATTGTTTTTACTAACTTGACGGTTATTCCATTAATCAGTAGAATTAAAGCACAATGTTCAGTACTAGTTTTTGTTTCTAGTTGAATAGTTTTCTTTTAATATAACAGCTAACTTTGAATCAAACGAGCATTCCCAACGTACCGTCTTACGACAGGAGAGTCGTCCTTCCTAATACTGCATATGCAACCTGTTTTTGTTCATTTCTATTTATGTTTACTCTTCAATTTGAAACGAGTGGGATTTGTTTAATCAGTAGAATATTACGCACAATGATCAGTAATTGTTACTGGTTTTGATATTAAAAGTCCTAGCTTAATTTAAGAAAATCATTCGAACATTGGTAATTTATCCTTTCACTACAGGGGTATTGGCATTGCTAATACTACATTAGCAGCGTATTTTCGTAAGTTTTATAATTGTTTTTACTAACTTGACGGTTATTCCATAAATCAGTAGAATTAAACGCACAATGTTCAGTACTTGTTTTTGTTTCTAGTTGAATAGTTTTCTTTTAATATAACAGCTAAACTTTGAATCAAACGAGCATTCCAAACGTACCGTCTTACGACAGGAGAGTCGTCCTTACTAATACTGCATATGCAACCTGTTTTTGTTCATTTCTATTTATGTTTACTCTTCAATTTGAAACGAGTGGGATTTGTTTAATCAGTAGAATATTACGCACAATGATCAGTAATTGTTACTGGTTTTGATATTAAAAGCCCTAGCTTAATTTAAGAAAATCATTCGAACATTGGTAATTTATCCTTTCACTACAGGGGTATTGGTATTGCTAATACTAAAATTAGCAGCGTATTTTCGCAAGTTTTATAATTGTTTTTACTAACTTGACGGTTATTCCATTAATCAGTAGAATTAAACGCACAATGTTCAGTACTTGTTTTTGTTTCGAGATGAATAGTTTTCTTTTAATATAACAGCTAAACTTTGAATCAAACGAGCATTCCCAACATACCGTCTTACGACAGGAGAGTCGTCCTTCCTAATACTGCATATGCAACCTGTTTTTGTTCATTTCTATTTATGTTTACTCTTCAATTTGAAACGAGTGGGATTTGTTTAATCAGTAGAATATTACGCACAATGATCAGTAATTGTTACTGGTTTTGATATAAAAAGTCCTAGCTTAATTTAAGAAAATCATTCGAACATTCGTAATTTATCCTTTCACTACAGGGGTATTGGCATTGCTAATACTACAATAACCAGCGTATTTTCGTAAGTTTTATAATTGTTTTTACTAACTTGACGGTTATTCCATTAATAAGTAGAATTAAACGCACAATGTTCAGTACTTGTTTTTGTTTCGAGTTGAATAGTTTTCTTTTAATATAACAGCTAAACTTTGAATCAAACGAGCATTCCCAACGTACCGTCTTACGACAGGAGAGTCGTCCCTCCTAATACTGCATATGCAACCTGTTTTTGTTCATTTCTATTTATGTTTACTCTTCAATTTGAAACGAGTGGGATTTGTTTATTCAGTAGAATATTACGCACAATGATCAGTAATTGTTACTGGTTTTGATTAAAAGCCCTAGCTTAATTTAAGAAAATCATTCGAACATTGGTAATTTATCCTTTCACTGCAGGGGTATTGGCATTGCTAAAACTACAATTAGCAGCGTATTTTCGCAAGTTTTATAATTGTTTTTACTAACTTGACGGTTATTCCATTAATCAGTAGAATTAAACGCACAATGTTCAGTACTTGTTTTTTTTTCGAGATGAATAGTTTTCTTTTAATATAACAGCTAAACTTTGAATCAAACGAGCATTCCCAACGTACCGTCTTACGACAGGAGAGTCGTCCTTCCTAATACTGCATATGCAACCTGTTTTTGTTCATTTCTATTTATGTTTACTCTTCAATTTGAAACGAGTAGGATTTGTTTAATAAGTAGAATATTACGCACAACGATCAGTAATTGTTACTGGTTTTGATATTAAAAGCCCAGCTTAATTTAAGAAAATCATTCGAACATTCGTAATTTATCCTTTCACTACAGGGGTATTGGCATTGCTAATACTACAATTAGCAGCGTATTTTCGCAAGTTTTATAATTGTTTTTACTAACTTGACGGTTATTCCATTAATCAGTAGAATTAAACGCACAATGTTCAGTACTTGTTTTTGTTTCTAGTTGAATAGTTTTCTTTTAATATAACAGCTAAACTTTGAATCAAACGAGCATTCCCAACGTACCGTCTTACGACAGGAGAGTCGTCCTTCCTAATACTGCATATGCAACCTGTTTTTGTTCATTTCTATTTATGTTTACTCTTCAGTTTGAAACGAGTGGGATTAATTTATCAGTAGAATATTACGCAAAATGATCAGTAATTGTTACTGGTTTTGATTTTAAAAGTCCTAGCTTAATTTAAGAAAATCATTCGAACATTCGTAATTTATCCTTTCACTACAGGGGTATTGGCATTGCTAATACTACAATTACCAGCGTATTTTCCTAAGTTTTATAATTGTTTTTACTAACTTGACGGTTATTCCATTAATAAGTAGAATTAAACGCACAATGTTCAGTACTTGTTTTTGTTTCGAGGGTATTGGAATTGCTAATACTACAATTACCAGCGTATTTTCCTAAGTTTTATAATTGTTTTTACTAACTTGACGGTTATTCCATTAATAAGTAGAATTAAACGCACAATGTTCAGTACTTGTTTTTGTTTCGAGTTGAATAGTTTTCTTTTAATATAACAGCTAAACTTTGAATCAAACGAGCATTCCCAACGTAAGTTCTTACGACAGGAGAGTCGTCCCTCCTAATACTGCATATGCAACCTGTTTTTGTTCATTTCTATTTATGTTTACTCTTCAATTGAAACGAGTGGATTGTTTAATCAGTAGAATATTACGCACAATGATCAGTAATTGTTAGTCGTTTTGATATTAAAAGCCCTAGCTTAATTTAAGAAAATCATTCGAACATTGGTAATTTATCCTTTCACTGCAGGGGTATTGGCATTGCTAAAACTACAATTAGCAGCGTATTTTCGCAAGTTTTATAATTGTTTTTACTAACTTGACGGTTATTCCATTAATCAGTAGAATTAAACGCACAATGTTCAGTACTTGTTTTTGTTTCGAGTTGAATAGTTTTCTTTTAATATAACAGCTAAACTTTGAATCAAACGAGCATTCCCAACGTACCGTCTTACGACAGGCGAGTCGTCCTTCCTAATACTGCAGATGCAACCTGTTTTTGTCCATTTCTATTTATGTTTACTCTTCAATTTGAAACGAGTTGGATTTGTTTAATCAGTAGAATATTACGCACAATGATCAGTAAATGTTACTGGTTTTCATATTAAAAGTCCTAGCTTAATTTAAGAAAATCATTCGAACATTCGTAATTTATCCTTTCACTACAGGGGTATTGGCATTGCTAATACTACGATTGGCAGCGATTTTTGTAAGTTTTATAATTGTTTTTACTAACGTGACGGTTATTCCATAAATCAGTAGAATTTAAACGCACAATGTTCAGTACTTGTTTTTGTTGCTAGTTGAATAGTTTTCTTTTAATATAACAGCTAATTTTTGAATCAAACGAGCATTCCCAACGTACCGTCTTATGACAGGAGAGTCGTCCTTCCTAATACTGCATATGCAACCTGTTTTTGCTCATTTCTATTTATGTTTACTCTTCAGTTTGAAACGAGTGGGATTAATTTATCAGTAGAATATTACGCAAAATATTCAGTAATTGTTACTGGTTTTGATATTAAAAGTCCTAGTTTAATTTAAGAAAATCATTCGAACATTGGTAATTTATCCTTTCACTTCAAGGGTATTGGCATTGCTAATACAACAATTAGCACCGTATTTCCGTAAGTTTTCTAATTGTTTTTACTAACTTGACGGTTATTCCATATATCAGTAGAATTAAACGCACAATGTTCAGTACTTGTTTTTGTTTCTAGTTGAATAGTTTTCTTTCAATATAACAGCTAATTTTTGAATCAAACGAGCTTTCCCAACGTACCGTCTTACGAAAGGAGAGTCGTCCTTCCTAATACTGAATATGCAACCTGTTTTTGTTCATTTCTATTTATGTTTACTCTTCAGTTTGAAACGAGTGGGATTAATTTATCAGTAGAATATTACGCAAAATGATCAGTAATTGTTACTGGTTTTGATATTAAAAAGTCCTAGCTTAATTTAAGAAAATCATTCTAAAAAGTGTGGCGAAAATAACATGCAGACAGGACCAACAAGCATCAGCTTCACCGCAACACCCACAGGTGAAGGAAAATGGTATGCCATAAAAGAATACCATACCCTCAACTGCATCGCGGAACAGATAACACTTCGCCAAGAAAGACCTGATCAACCCATCGAGAGCCCTTTTGGACTACTAAATACAACTCAACAGGAAGGACAATACTTCATCAATCAAAACGTCATCGTATGGGGTGAAAGGACGACGAACCACTCATACTCTCAAACACTATTAAAAGGAAAAGGTTACCTGGAGATCCCTCGTGCACCGGAAATCAACAACTCCAGTCGTTTATACGATGATATTCGACAAATAGAAATTTCTTTCTTAAACAAACCTGATAAAGACGTAGCGGCAACCGGATTTAAGGTAACAGGGATACCTCTGACGTACCTCACATTTCCTGCAGAAACAACAAAGATATTGTATGAAACATTCAAAGCCACAATCAACATTTGCCTCAAGAATACCAACCTCATTACGTCAGTTTGCGAAGAATACAGAGATCTACATGAATCTAGATCACAACGTTCTCTTCTTCAAGAAGTGCAGTTCTTGTTTAATACTCCCATCAAGGACGAGCAACTTGAAATTCGACTCTACAGCATATCCTATGCCTGGGAAACTATTCGATTGGTACACAAGAAAGAAAAAGTTATCTACGAAGAAGGAAAAATATCACAAAAGAATGCAACACTCTACATCTCTTACCAACCTGGAAGCAGCAACTCACTAACCACATACCCACAATTATCAGCAGACGAGGTATTACCATCAGGAACGGAATTCGAGTATATCGTCGATCACACAATAAGAATACAAAATTCCAACATCTGTATTACGGAAACAACAAATAATCATGTATTCGCAGCCACTTGTTCGGAAGACTCGACCAAATGGATACTTGAAAAAGACAACTTCTATATAATTTCACAAGAGTCAGAAATGTGTCTAACCTTAGTGAGTGATGAGATCCTGAAACTAGAACAATGTTCTATGGAAGAGGAATCTTTAAGGAACCAGCAGTGGTATTTCCAGACAATAAACACCAATCCGGAAATTGTGGAAAACTTCCTGGACATAACACTTCAAGAGATTCGAGAAGTAAAAATGGAGCAAAGAAAAACAATAACGACTACAATAAACTCACCCATTTTTGGTGGAATTCTAAAAACGAATCACGGCACCGGAAATATCATCTGGGATATGATTGCCTGGGGATTATTGAAGAATGGACAACACCCGAATAAAAATGTGTAACGCACCATGGACTGGATAAACCACTCACTCTGGAAGATTGCGACACAGATTGGACGAAATGCCAAGAAGAGTTAAAAGAATACATCACAAGTAACGATCCTTTGGTGAAAACACAAGTATCAGTAGGAAACTGTAGCAGAGAAAACGAGAAAGGCCAAGCGTTCGAATATACATCCGATTTCACCATAAGACCATTCAACACTAACAACTGCATCAAAGCAAACACAACTATGCTTGTTCTCCAAAAGTGTGCCAACACAAGTTCGATTTGGGGAACCTTTGAACATACAGGACAGCTCATGGCAACAGATAGAACTGGGCTACCTTCATTAGCGTCAGACAGAAAGTGTCTTACATTAAAAGTAGGACGTCTGAGTCTTGGACATTGTCGTGGAGCAACTAGCATCAAACAGCAGTTTAGTTTCGAATATTGGAATCCTCACCAAGTAAGGACACTCTCAGCAGCAGCTATTATGGCGTTGAGTGCTCAACAACCGTTGGATGGAAAGCAACTGCCATCCATTCCACCACTACTAAAACGAGAAGAGAAATTGAACAACGAAACGAGGTCCACTACTAACAACTTCGAGTACAACAACAACAGAAAAAACCACCACAAAATTAACTTCGACAACTATAAAAACGACGTTGTCAACAACTACTAAACCGACCACTACATCTACAAAGCCCACTTCTACAACCACAAAATTGTCAACTACAAAGCCTACAATACCAACAACAAAATCTACAACAACAACTGCAAAGCAAACAACAGCAACTAGACCAACGACTACGACGACTAGAGCAACAACAACAACGAGACCAACGACGACAACAACCACAGCCACAACTATGACCACGAAAGCAACAACGACGACGAGACCTACATCAACTACAACATCGAAGCCTATAATAACTCCTAAATTTGAAACTCCAAAAACTACAACGACCTCGACGACGACTACAACAATTCGAACAACGACGACAGCCGCAACAACAATTCAATCAACAAGTAAAACAAGTGAAGAAATAATTCAAATAAATCAGAATCCTACAGAATAAATAGGCTTCGAAATCATTGAGGACAATGAGCATCCAATTCAACAAGAAAAACCAGAGGCAGCATCCCTAACGCTAGAAAAAGTGCCGGAAGAAGCAACACAAGAAATATCCCAAACAGAAGAGAAAACACCAGAAAATGTAGAGAATGGCTTACCTAAAAACATAAATGAATTCGAAGAAAAAGTCACATTTCAAATCAATAAGCTACACGAACAGTATAAATTAAAGATTGAAACTGAACACGAAAGAAGCTCGCGAAAGAAATTCGAGATGTGTATATTGCCAACTTTCTACAATAAAGAGAAATCAAGCAGTAATTTTGGCTCAAGGTAACGGCATTCTCGCCGCGTCGACTATTGGACTGCCGATTTGCTCGAGGCTACAAGGCTCCGGCCAAGCATTATCGCTACAACAATGTGAGGCAAAACGAATTTTTGTCTCTGCAAAAGAAACCAAATGTGGATATCAACCATTTTTTACATATGAAGATAAAAACTGCACAATTGGAATAGATGGATGGTCCATTCATCCTTATTCTGATTGTTTCTGGAAATCACAATTAATAAACTTAAACGGATCCCCACATACTTGGGAACACAATTCAACTAGTGGAAACTGGATAAAACAAAAGGCAAATATCCACATGCCTAATTTGGATCTAATCGCAGAATTTGAAGAATTGCATCTAAATGACTTCGACTACGGACTGAAAAGTCATCCAGCACACGAAACAATGGAGATGGAAAAGCTAAATATATTGAATGACATCGTCGGCAGAATGCAAGAAACCCAAGCAAACTCGGTATCCGACATTATTATGTCAGAAAAACAAGATAACCAAATAGGAATCATGTGGTTCGACACCCTAAAAATTCTCAGCCTTTCTATAATTGGATTCATTGCTTTATTAATATGCCTGCGCATATTCATCATTTGCAATCCATTTACAAAGATTAAAGAAAAATTCGAACAAACAAGAAGATTACGAAGATACGGAATAAATATGGAAGAAGCACACGAGTTAACATCGATGATTACAAATTCCAACACCCAAGGAACAGATGAAATAATAGAACAACCTTTTACCAGAATGTTGGCACCAGCACCACTTACTTCTGAAAGAACTTTACAATCCCGTTCAACTCAACCAAGCGCACCTAGACAACGCTTGTACCCAACAATGGAAGAAAATTGGGAAACAGAAACAACTCCTAAGTGCACGGGAAAACACACAACATGCACTTACGTTGTAGGATACGGAATGGTCTGGGAAGACCTTAGCAGATGTTCATCGGATCCTGAAATAAAAACCAATTTAAAAAAAAAATGTCAACTTGCCCATTTGATATATATATATATATATATATATATATATATATATATATATATATATATATAAAGGAACTAACAATGTCATTTTAACTAGAGCAGGTGAAGGGAATAAATAACAAACTAACCATACCAACAGAACTTGAGTATCAGTTCTTGATTTACCACTTACGAAGATGGAAAGTTTCAACATTGTGATCAACGGAGTAGAGATAAATATAACGGTGAAACAAAAAATTGCAAGTGTAGAAAGTGCAAGTAATGGAGAAAGTGCAAGTGACACAGCGGTGGGACAAGAAACTGAAACGAGACGAAGAGAAAACACAACTGCAAATGCCGTCACGTTCCACTTTAACACTGGCGACGACAAAACAGAAAAAATTAGTGAACGTGACGAATTTAGTGAGCCTGATGATATCAGCGAACGTTAGGGAGATAGTGAACCCGATAAAAAGAGCGACACAAGTGAGAAATATGAATTAGCCATCGTGAGTGACAGTGAAAATAAAACGGATAGCGAGACAGAGAGAGAGAGAAATTTTGGAGACTACGGTTTCTGTCCAGGCGTTTTCAACAGAAAAATTACACAAGAGATAATCCCAACAGAATTCGTGACAAAATGCAACAACTGCGCAATGAAGACAATTCCTACGTTATCGGCAGCACGAGCTGACGCTGTGCGTAACAGAGCACAGGCCATCACCAGACTGAGCAACGGTGAAAACTTTATAGACATGGTGTACGCTCTAAGGGAAGAAATCAGAAAATTTATATTGAAGAAACTAGGACCGGCAGCTTGGGATTACCACCCGAAGGCGAAAGAACGCTGCTCCATAGAAGTGTAAAATTGGAGAAACTGGATGTAACAGATTTACTGTTATCTTATGGAGCCGACCCCGATATTGAGGAAAATGGACGCACCATCACACACATAGCAGCAGCACAAAACAACAAGTTGTTGGTGAGGATTCTTCGATATCATAAATGTACGTTCGCCGCATACAACAGCTTAGGCGAAACACCGTTAATGGTAGCCATCGCCTACGGACACGAAGACCTGGCCCACTATTTATGGTGTAGCAGTAATGTAGCGCAGAAAGCTAAAGACAACAGCACTGTCCTACATTATGCAGCCAGATATGGAAACAATGAAATCGTCAAGTTGGCCTGTCAAAGGAAAGACATTGATATAAACGAAAAGACTACACCAGGCAAGCACACGGCATTGCACATGGCAACAATATTCCGACAAACGACGGCTATGGATATCCTGGTTCGTCACAATGCAAATATGGGAGGAAGAGACATGGATGGGAGAACACCACGAGATTACGCAACCGATCCCAGTCGAAAAAGGATTTTTGAAGACGGAGAGGAGAGAAGAAGTGGAAAACGGAGATGGTCTGACAGCGAAGAAAACTAAACACGATTGAAAATAAAAAGCCACACAGATGAAATGAGTATTCTAATCGAGCACAAAACTGATATAGAAGAAAGAGATCCGCAAGAAAAAACAGGATATTTCGGGAACACACGGATATTTTTAAAATTTTATTTCCAATAGCACACATTACTACAAATAACACACTAATCAATAATCAATAGCCAACTGTTCTGGAAGAAAAACGGCAGAATGTGGAGTCGGGTAGAAGATATCCTCGTCAGATTCCATCCACCAGAGGAAACGCGCGCGAGATGCTGTGGATAGATAGTTCGATATCTCGCATACCCGGGATAACGCCTAAAAAGAAGAAAGTGTAGAAAAATGAAAAAAAAAACGGAAAAATGAAAAATAATAAATAGCCGCACAAAAAAACCTACTGGAAATAATAATCAGAGTTACTGACGGGTGAAAATCCAAAGTCGTGGAGGGAAGGAGGAGCAAACGGACTGAACAGCAACGAGGAAAGGAGAATTTCAATAAAAAACTCCTTATCTTCTGGGCAGAAGCGAGTGAATAGCCGGAACGGTGCTGAAAAAAGTGAAGAAGCCAACCACCTCCAACGAGTTGTCGAAATTACCCCGATGAGTGAGAAAAAATTCAAACGAATAATTATCCTCCATTTTGTTATGAAAATTTGAACGAAACAAAAAAAAAAGAAAAGCTGTGAACCAGACAACACAGAAGACTAAAAAGAAAAATTTTGATACTGATAGCTTAACTAACACTCTACACAGCTAAAGGCTATGAATAACGGTAAAAGGAAATCTTTCTTATATCTTGTGTCTCTATCCATATAATCGAGACAATAAAAGAAAATAGGATAGGGAAGAAATAGGTCAACTGGTGACGGAAAAACAAAAAACGGGTTTCATCTAATTACTGCTGTATTACATTTTGAAGAAAGAAACAGGCGACACAAGTAAAATTGGAGGACCAATTTCTTCTTTCCGAGAGGGGGGGAGGAAAGTAACAGGCAGCTGCAACAGCTAGCAACAGTGCCATACCCAACCAGGAAGGTTATTACAAACGTCAACTTCCTTCAGGCTAGCTGATAAGTGAAAGTTATTGTAAACTCCTCCCAATTTAACCTTCAATCATTCATATAAAAAGACTCAATCATTGTAACAATAAAAGCAGTTGTATTCTGAGACCAATACATAAGTTGAAACCATTACACTAACTTGACGGTTATTTCATTAACCAGTAGAACTAAACGCACAATGTTCAATACCAGTTTTTGTTTCGAGTTGAATAGTTTTCTTTTAACATAACAGCTAAACTTTCAATCAAACGAGCGTTCCCAACGTACCGTCTTACGCAGGAGAGTCGTCATTCCAATACTGCATATGCAACCTGTTTTTGTTCATTTCTATTTATGTTTACACTTCAGTTTGAAACGAGTGGGATTAATTTAATCAGTAGAAAATTACGCAAAATGATCAGTAATTGTTACTGGTTTTGATATTAAAAGCCCTAGCTTAATTTAAGAAAATCATTCGAACATTGGTAATTTATCCTTTCACTGTGCTAATACTACAATTAGCAGCGAATTTTCGTAATTTTATAATTGTTTTTACTAACTTGACGGTTATTCCATTAATCAGTAGAATTAAACGCACAATGTTCAGTACTTGTTTTGGTTTCGAGTTGAATAGTTTTCTTTTAACATAACAGCTAAACTTTGAATCAAAAAAGCATTCCCAACGTACCGTCTTACGACAGGAGAGTCGTCCTTCCTAATACTGCATATGCAACCTGTTTTTGTTCATTTCTATTTATGTTTACTCTTCAATTTGAAACGAGTGGGATTTGTTTAATCAGTAGAATATTACGCACAATGATCAGTAATTGTTACTGGTTTTGATATTAAAAGCCCTAGCTTAATTTAAGAAAATCATTCGAACATTGGTAATTTATCCTTTCACTGCAGCGGTATTGGCATTGCTAATACTACAATTAGCAGCGTATTTTCGTAAATTTTATAATTGTTTTTACTAACTTGACGGTTATTCCATAAATCAGTAGAATTAAACGCACAATGTTCAGTACTTGTTTTTGTTTCGAGTTGAATAGTTTTCTTTTAATATAACAGCTAAACTTTGAATCAAACGAGCATTCCCAACGTACCGTCTTACGACAGGAGAGTCGTCCTTCCTAATTCTGCATATGCAACCTGTTTTTGTTCATTCCTATTTATGTTTACCCTTCAATTTGAAACGAGTTGGATTTGTTTAATCAGTAGAATATTACGCACAATGATCAGTAATTGTTACTGGTTTTGATATTAAAAGTCCTAGCTTAATTTAAGAAAATCATTCGAACATTCGTAATTTATCCTTTCACTACAGGGGTATTGGCATTGCTAATACTACGATTGGCAGCGATTTTTGTAAGTTTTATAATTGTTTTTACTAACTTGACGGTTATTCCATAAATCAGTAGAATTAAACGCACAATGTTCAGTACTTGTTTTTGTTACTAGTTGAATAGTTTTCTTTTAATATAAAAGCTAAACTTTGAATCAAACGAGCATTCCCAACGTACTGTCTTACGACAGGAGAGTCGTCCTTCCTAATACTGCATATGCAACCTGTGTTTGTTCATTTCTATTTCTGTTTACTCTTCAATTTGAATTGAGTGGGATTTGTCTAATCAGTAGAATATTACGCACAATGATCAGTAATTGTTACTGGTTTTGATATTAAAAGCCCTAGCTTAATTTAAGAAAATCATTCGAACATTGGTAATTTATCCTTTCACTACAGGGGTTTGGCATTGCTAATACTACAATTAGCAGTGTATTTTCGTAAGTTTTATAATTGTTTTTACTAACTTGACGGTTATTCCATAAATCAGTAGAATTAAACGCACAATGTTCAGTACTTGTTTTTGTTTCGAGTTGAATAGTTTTCTTTTAATATAACAGCTAAACTTTGAATCAAACGAGCATTCCCAACGTATAGTCTTACGACAGGAGAGTCGTCCTTCCTAATTCTGCATATGCAACCTGTATTTGTTCATTCCTATTTATGTTTACCCTTCAAATTGAAACGAGTTGGATTTGTTTAATCAGTAGAATATTACGCACAATGATCAGTAATTGTTACTGGTTTTGATATTAAAAGTCCTAGCTTAATTTAAGAAAATCATTCGAACATTCGTAATTTATCCTTTCAATACAGGGGTATTGGCATTGCTAATACTACGATTGGCAGCGATTTTTGTAAGTTTTATAATTGTTTTTACTAACTTGACGGTTATTCCATAAATCAGTAGAATTAAACGCACAATGTTCAGTACTTGTTTTTGTTACTAGTTGAATAGTTTTCTTTTAATATAAAAGCTAAACTTTGAATCAAACGAGCATTCCCAACGTACCGTCTTACGACAGGAGAGTCATCCTTCCTAATACGGCATATGCAACCTGTTTTTGTTCATTTCTATTTATGTTTACTCTTCAATTTTAAACGAGTGGGATTAATTAATCAGTAGAATATTACGCAAAATGATCAGTAATTGTTACTGGTTTTGATATTAAAAGTCCTAGCTTAATTTAGAAAATCATTCGAAATTGGTAATTTATCCTTTCACTACAGGGGTTTTGGCATTGCTAATAATACAATTAGCAGCGTATTTTCGTAAGTTTTATAATTGTTTTTACTAACTTGACGGTTATTCCGTTAATCAGTAGAATTAACCCACACGGCACAAAGATATCTTCTTTTTGTGAAAGAGATGTAAAGTTGTAAAAAATAGTTTGTACTTTATATGACTTGCTTATATCTTTAAGTCAGTCTATTGTGTTCAAAAATGTCCGGGCAAATCATATAAAAAAGATTTAAAAAAGTACGTCTTTCCCATAGATTTTTTTTGCCTAATGTTCATCTTTAAGAATGAAACATCATAGCTTTCTTGTAAAAATCTTAGCAAAAGGTTATCTTAAAGTTTCCTTATTTATAAACATGTAACTAAGAATACCTACTGTAGATAACCTAACGTTATCTAAAAGATATACATGTAGCCTACCATATATATATATATATTATATGTGTGTGTTTTTTATATAGTACATATATACATGTATTTTATATAGTATACACATATATATATATATAGATATTATAAATAAACATAATATGAACAAAATTTATACGTGAATATGATGTTATGCATGTTTTGTATTAACATATAACAATATCACAGATATGGAGTTTTTCCTGGCGATTACAGCAAAAAAGACAAACTACATATCTATTTTTTCCAGCAACTTCTTCTGCTTAGCAGCCAAGCGAGTACCTGCCTTAGTAACAAATTCAGCGCTGAGTTTGTTGAGGTCACTCAAAGAAACGTTAGCGTAAATTCCACCTTCTTCTTTAATTGCATCTGTAAATTTTTAGAAATATTACATCAAATTTGTAACGCCAAATAATACATAAAATATCGACTGGATATAATACGGATTCATAAATTGATATTTACTATAAATAACCGAAGGGAGCCGGTAGGTTTGCAAGCCTTTAATGTCCTTAAGTTGTTTGCTATTGGCTTTATGCTCTCCTTTCCACGTTAACTGATTTAATAGTTCGTCGGACATAAAGTAACGCCATGCCGTTCTTAAAACTGTTCCCAGATCATTTCCCCCCAATGATCGGATTATGCGGATCTAAAAACAAATTTGTAAATTAAGTAAAATAATTGTAAATAAAAGGAAATTAAGTAAACAGCTACATATATATTTTTTCCACCTGATCTTTACAGACGTCACCATCCACAAGCGAGTCATCAAACTTTTTGAAATCGTCTATATTGTTGAGTGGAAAGGAGTATTTTTGACTGAAGATAGGGTTGGCTTGTCTGATGTAGAAGTATCAGCTGTAGAAGCAGCTTGAAAGTTCTTCCTTAACTGATGCCGGATATCTCGGTTATCCGACTTAATGTCTTGGATATCTCGGCCTATACCTCTTGTCAAAGAAAATAGTTCTACGATACAAATTATAGCGGGAAATATTACTGAATAAGATTCTAAAATTTTCGACAGTTAAAAAATTGTTAGAACACTTACTGGAAAAGTTTTTCAGTACTTCGCGTTGGAAAGCAGCGTTGTCCATAATTTTCCTGGCTTTCGAACTTGGTTCATTGCAGGAATCGTCTTCCATGTCACAAATGCCATTGTCTTCGTCATCTCTCTCTTTTCTCTTTCCGCTACTTGTATCCAGCGGAACCAGCTATTCTATTTGGTGCTCCTCCTGCGCTACACTGCTGGCCGATAATGTTTTATCGGATTGTGGTGAATTGCTCCTACGTAAATGTCTCACTTCCGCAGGATCTACCCAATTCGTCGTTTGGGAGGCAGGTTTTGCTAAATGAACATAAAATTTATGGCTACTTTTCATCATATGCATAATAACTGCAAAGTTTGAAGATATATATGTCATTTATATATATAGATATATATATAAATATATATATACAAATATTATATATATATATAATATTACAATATATAATTTATATATATATAATATTTCTATACATATATATTATATATAGTAATATTATATATGTATCATATGTCAACAGCGAAGAAATGTTGAAATAAGTTAATACGTACGAAACAATACTTCTTCCACACGGTTTTCAATCAAAGGCGATGGCGATGACCACATAGAGGCTAAATCTTCAGCACCACCATCTATGTGAGCAAAAATATCGAGGCGTTCGTCATCGCTTTCGTCATACACATCTTCCGGGATTGTTTTCTTATTAACAGTAGTTCGTTTTGGTCTGCTACAGCTTTTCTCCTTTTCACGAAAAGTTCTTGCGGAATCTGAAACTTCCGTATCAGCACTGCCATTAGTTTATTGCCTCTGATCGGCTAACCGCTTCCCGGTAGGTACCTAAATGACGGAATACTAAAATAGTAAAAATAATTGATATAAGTGATATTGATGTAATGTAAAACTTACCGTGCGATGAAATCACTTTAGCGATGTAGCGTGGCCACCTCGTGCTGAAAACTTCCTTCCTTTCAGCGCGGTTTTGGGCATCTTTTATGGGCCAGGCACATTTATTGTCGTTAAACTGGTACCAATGCACAGGCACAACAACAATTTCGTTTGATTCGATAATTTTAACCACAAAAAACGTCATTTTTCACTTGAAATATTTTGTTAACCAATCCCTTTACACGAGGTAAAGCACGCCACTGCTGAAAGAAAATTACAACTGAGAAATTAGGTTACCACAACTCTTTTTTTTGTAACAAAGATAAATACAGCGTTGCGACAATAGTTTAGAACGCATTTGCTTTTAAGGGCGTATTTCGTAAGTAGGTCAGAAAATTACAAATTGGCAACACCTTGTATGACAGGTGGGATATTTACCTGGTGATTGTGATACATTGTGAGTTATTGAAACTAAGTTTATCCAGCTCTGTTCATCAAGACTGTCTTCCAGAACTTTATTTTCTAGTTTAAACTGTGTTGTTTGTGATGTCTAGGCAAGAAAGAAGACGTGTGCGTGCTTATGTTCAATATGTGAATCGCCTATACGATTCGAGCGATGAATCTTCAGATGACGATGAGGCTGGGGACAGTTCCATGGGACAATCACCAGAAATCGTTGACGTAAATATAGCTATTACATTATTTGTTACACGAGGGGTTGTGGAACCCTTCGCCGGTACATTTGTATGATTCTTCTTGTGTGTAACGTTATATTGTTAGAGTTATACATACACTACCCGCCAAAAGAATTGGCTCACCCATGTCCAATTTGGGTGTTTTAACCCGCGAGAGATAGGCCTAACGGTCTCTCGCGCGGGAATTTTTTTAGTATATTAATTATGCTTGTAAATTTATCGGGTTTGTTGCATTCGAAAGCTAATGCAATATACTTTATCCTCTAATTTTTAATTTCAAATTCATTCATGAATTCTATAAAATATTTGATAGTTTTCAAATATTGGATCACCCCCAAGACAGCCGCTTTGGCTGTCCCTACCCGCGGCATAGCCTTTGGGCATGAGGGTGGCAAAAATTGGAGGGAACATTAATTTTTCTCACTTAGTTCTCCTTTTTTTGCCACCCCCATGCCCAAAGGCTATGCCGCGGGTAGGGACAGCCAAAGCGGCTGTCTTGGGGGTTATCCAATATTTGAAAACTATCAATTATTTTAAAGAATTCGTGAATGAATTTGAAATTAAAAATTAGAGGATAAAGTTTATTACAATAGCTTTCGAAGGCAACAAACCCGATAAATTTATGAGCATAATTAATATACTAAAAAAATTCTCGCGCGAGAGACCGTTAGGCCTATCTCTTGCGGGTTAAAACACCCAAATTGGACATGGGTGAGCCAATTCTTCTGGCGGGTAGTGTACGTATACCTATTATAACTCTTATATATATATAGTTATACACAACTATTATATATAATAACTATATATAACTATTATATATATATAGCTATACACAACTATTATATATAATAACTATATATAACTATTATATATATATAGCTATACACAACTATTATATAAAATAACCATATATAACTATTACATATGTATTATATAACTTAGATACGTAGCGATCTGCTTATTTTTTATATAGATGGAAGAAATTAATTTGCCTGCCGCTAATGTTGAATCTGACACTTCCATGTCAAGTGATGAGGATCCTAAATATTTTTCAACATGTTCTTCCTTGGAAGACAGTACTGAAATTGATAGTGCTGACGAAGGATGTTTTTGGGATGGTGCTGGCGCCGGTGATTCCGTTTGTGCTGAGAAAAATTCGCTTGCAGCCGATTTAAGAGGCTGGAAAACCAAATTTCACGTTCCACTTAACCAAGTTGGAGAGCTGTTAGATATTCTTCGTAAATATCACCCAGAACTGCCGAAATCCGCGAAAACTTTATTGGGTACTCCACGCCAAAAAGCTCTAGTTAGAAACGTTGACCCTGGCATTTACTATCATTTTGGAATCGAGAAGAGGTTGTTGTCCATCTTGACTTCCGTCGGTGTCTTGATTCTTGATGACCCTGTTGGTATTTTCATTGGCATAGACGGCGTACCTTTAACAAAAAGTTCAGGAAGCCAGTTCTGGGTCATTGTTGGCTATTTACCTTTTATTGAAGACTCTGTGCCTTTTTCTGTTGGTGTTTATCATGGCAAAACCAAACCAAAAATATCAAACAATTTTTTAGAAGAACTAGTGGAAGAAGCGCAGCATCTGTACACAACAGGATTTAGTTATCGTGGTAACTGCTACAAATTGAAAATTGAAGCCTTCATTTGTGATGCTCCCGCACGAGCAATGATAGCTTGCGTAAAAAGCCACTCATCAGACCGGTATGGTTGCGCTAAATGTACAGGATTTGGCGTTATTCTAGGAGAATTAAGAACCAACGATTCTTTCAGGGGAAAAAAATGTGTCGATCATCATCACTGTCGATCGATATTAGAAAATTTGGACTATGTAGACATGATCCATGATCTGCCTTTAGATCCCATGCATCTAATCGATCTCGGTGTACAAAAAAAATGTTAACGATCTTGTGTGGAATTGATTCACGTAAAAGAATTCGAGGTGTTACATTGACACCTGTGATCGTTGAACAAATTGATGCATCACTTGCCATCATCCGGCCATTTATATCTCGATTAGAATTTGCCCGTCAACCTCGTACTGTTAAAGAACTTCCAAGATGGAAATCGTCAGAATACAGAGTCATTCTCCACTACGTAGGGGTCGTTTTATTTCGTAACTATTTGCCCCGTAATTTATTTAACCATTTTCTCTTGCTGCATTATGCTGTAAAAATTTTATCTTGTGAGGAATTTTGCCACAAAAATAACGCGTGCGCCGATTCTCTTCTCTCCATTTTCATAAAGCAATCCGCTGTGCTTTACGACCAATCTTTCGTATCGTATAATGTTCACTCTTTGTTTCATATTGCCTCTGATGTCTTAAAATTCGGCGTTCTTGAAAATTTTAGCGCCTATCGATTTGAAAATTTTTATGGCAACATGAAAAAATATTTAATTAAAAGTGAGAAGCCTCTCCAACAATTTGTAAAGCGACAAGTAGAAGAAGAAAATTGTAAGCTGTTTTCTCGTCCTTCTGTGCCCGCTATGTTACCAAAATTGAAATGTGTTGAACCCCACAATGATGGCCCTCTTGTTCAAAATTTAGTTGGATGTCAGTTTTATACTGCTCAGATTAAAGGGATTGGAATTATTAAATCTCGAAGCCTGGCTGATAGTTGCGTTTTTTTATCGGATATGAGCGTGATTGAAGTTAAGAATTTCGTGATTGTTGGTGATGCTACCTTTGTAATTGGTCACCTGTATACTCAGCAGAGCTATTCTGTGTACCCGTTTCAATCGTCCAACATCTGCGAATATTTGGTATCAGAGTTATCCACTGAACTACGTGCATATGATGTTTATGACATCCTTTATAAAGCTGTGCGATTACCCACCTCTCTTTTTTTGGACGGCTCGTGTGTGGTTTTCCCGTTAAGACGAAAATAAAACTGAAAAAAAATTGAACTGCAAAAATGTTAGAATTCATTTTAAATAAATAAAATAGATAACAAAACAGCAAAAAATTTATATAAATATATATAATAATAAACATTTTTAGACTACATACATATATATATCATATATATTATAACATAATATAATATATAATAATATGATAATAATAACATGATTATCTTGAGGTTATCCTTTTTACATCTAATTTTTAGCTTGATAATGTTGTCCAAATGTTCTTCCAGTAAAGACAACCTATTTAAAGAACTTGATATTATATAAAAAAGATGTCACCTGAAAAACAACTTTTTTACAGATTTTTCTTAGCTTGAAATGTTGGCAAAAGGTACTCTTATAAATGTTATATTTAAGACAACTTTTTTAAAGCTGAAGTTGTCATGCTAAAAAGTTCTCCTACCGTTGATGTCTTATTGACATCTTATTTATGTCATGGTTATCATTGCCATTTTTTAGCCATGTCGTTTACATCCTAAAGATATAATTTTATATCTTTAGTACGACTTTACATCGTTATCACAAAAAAAAGTTATCTTGGTGCCGTGTGGGAAACGCACAATGTTCAGTGCTTGTTTTTGTTTCGAGTTGAATAGGTTTCTTTTAATATAACAGCTAAACTTTGAATCAAACGAGCATTCTCAACGTAACGTCTTACGACAGGAGAGTCGTCCTTCCTAATACTGCATATGCAACTGTTTTTGTTCATTTCTATTTATGTTTACTCTTCAGTTTGAAACGAGTCGGATTAATTTATCAGTAGAATATTACGCAAAATGATCAGTAATTGTTACTGGTTTTGATATAAAAAGTCCTAGCTTAATTTAAGATAATCATTCGAACATTGGTAATTTATCCTTTCACTTCAAGGGTATTGGCATTGCTAATACAACAATTAGCAGCGTATTTTCGTAAGTTTCATAATTGTTTTTACTAACTTGACGGTTATTCCATTAATCAGTAGAATAAAACGCACAATGTTCAGTACTTGTTTTTGTTTCTAGTTGAATACTTTTCATTTAATATAAAAGCTAAACTTTGAATCAGACGAGCATTCTCAACGTACCGTTTTACGACAGGCGAGTCGTCCTTCCTAATACTGCATATGCAACCTGTTTTTGTTCATTTCTATTTATGTTTACTCTTCAATTTGAAACGAGTGAGATTTTTTAAATCAGTAGAATATTACGCACAATGATCAGTAATTGTTACTGGTTTTGATGTTAAAAGTCCTAGCTTAATTTAAGAAAATCATTCGAACATTCGTAATTTATCCTTTCAATACAGGGGTATTGGCATTGCTAATACTACGATTGGCAGCGATTTTTGTAAGTTTTATAATTGTTTTTACTAACTTGACGGTTATTCCATAAATCAGTAGAATTAAACGCACAATGTTCAGTACTTGTTTTTCTTTCTAGTTGAATAGTTTTCTTTTAATATAACAGCTAAACTATGAATCAAACAAGCATTCCCAACGTACCGTCTTACGACAGGAGAGTCGTCCTTCCTAATACTTAATATGCAACGTGTTTTTGTTCATTTCTATTTATGTTTACTCTTCAGTTTGAAACGAGTGGGATGAATTTATCAGTAGAATATTACGCAAAATGATCAGTAATTATTACTGGTTTTGATATTAAAAGTCTTAGCTTAATTTAAGAAAATCATTCGAACATTCGTAATTAATTTTTTCACTCCAGGGGTATTCGCATTGCTAATACTACGATTGGTACGATTTGTAAGTTTTATAATTGTTTTTACTAACTGACGGTTATTCCATTAATCAGTAGAATTAAACGCACAATGTTCAGTACTTGTTTTTGTTTCGAGTTGAATAGGTTTTTTTTAATATAACAGCTAAACTTTGAATCAAACAAGCATTCCCAACGTACCGTCTTACGACAGGAGAGTCGTCCTTCCTAATACTGCATATGCAACCTGTTTTTGTTCATTTCTATTTATGTTTACTCTTCAATTTGAAACGAGTGGGATTTGTTTAATCAGTAGAATATTACGCACAATGATCAGTAATTGTTACTGGTTTTGATATTAAAAGTCCTAGCTTAATTTGAGTAAATCATTCGAACATTGGTAATTTATCCTTCACTACAGGGGTATTGGCATTGCTAATACTACAATTAGCAGCGTATTTTCGTAAGTTTTATAATAGTTTTTACTAACTTGACGGTTATTCCATTAATCAGTAAAATTAAACGCGCAATGTTCAGTACTTATTTTTGTTTCGAGTTGAATAGTTTTCTTTTAATATAACAGCTAAACTTTGAATCAAACGAGCATTCCCAACGTACCGTCTTACGACAGGAGAGTCGTCCTTCCTAATACTGCATATGCAACCCTTTTTTGTTCATTTCTATTTATGTTTACTCTTCAGTTTGAAACGAGTGGGATTAATTTATCAGTAGAATATTACGCAAAATGATCAGTAATTGTTACTGGTTTTGATATTAAAAGTCCTAGCTTAATTTAAGAAAATCATTCGAACATTGGTAATTTATCCTTTCACTGTGCTAATACTACAATTAGCAGCGTATTTTCGCAAGTTTTATAATTGTTTTTACTAACTTGACGGTTATTCCATTAATCAGTAGAATTAAACGCACAATGTTCAGTACTTGTTTTTGTTTCGAGTTGAATACTTTTCTTTTAATATAAAAGCTAAACTTTGAATCAAACGAGCATTCTCAAACGTACCGTTTTACGACAGGCGAGTCGTCCTTCCTAATACTGCATATGCAACCTGTTTTTGTTTATTTCTATTTATGTTTACTCTTCAATTTGAAACGAGTGAGATTTTTTAAATCAGTAGAATATTACGCACAATGATCAGTAATTGTTACTGGTTTTGATGTTAAAAGTCCTAGCTTAATTTAAGAAAATCATTCGAATATTCGTAATTAATTTTTTCACTCCAGGGGTATTCGCATTGCTAATACTACGATTGGTACGATTTGTAAGTTTTATAATTGTTTTTACTAACCTGACGGTTATTCCATTAATCAGTAGAATTAAACGCACAATGTTCAGTACTTGTTTTTGTTTCGAGTTGAATAGGTTTCTTTTAATATAACAGCTAAACTTTGAATCAAACAAGCATTCCCAACGTACCGTCTTACGACAGGAGAGTCGTCCTTCCTAATACTGCATATGCAACCTGTTTTTGTTCATTTCTATTTAGGTTTACTCTTCAGTTTGAAACGAGTGGGATTAATATATCAGTAGAATATTACGCACAATGATCAGTAATTGTTATTGGTTTTGATATTAAAAGCCCTAGCTTAATTTAAGAAAATTATTCGAACATTGGTAATTTATCCTTCCACTACAGGGCTATTGGCATTGCTAATACTACAATTAGCAGCGTATTTTCGTAAGTTTTATAATTGTTTTTACTAACTTGACGGTTATTCCATTAATCAGTAGAATTAAACGCACAATGTTCAGCACTTGTTTTTGTTTCGAGTTGAATAGTTTTCTTTTAATATAACAGCTAAACTTTGAATCAAACGAGCATTCCCAACGTACCGTCTTACGACAGGAGAGTCGTCCTTCCTAATACTGCATATGCAACCTGTTTTTGTTCATTTCTATTTATGTTTACTCTTCAGTTTGAAACGTGTGGTATTAGTTTAATCAGTAGAATATTACGCAAAATGATCAGTAATTGTTACTGGTTTTGATATTAAAAGTCCTAGCTTAATTTAAGAAAATCATTCGAACATTGGTGATTTATCCTTTCACTGTGCTAATACTACAATTAGCAGCGTATTTTCGTAAGTTTTATAATTGTTTTTACTAACTTGACGGTTATTCCATTAATCAGTAGAATTAAACGCACAATGTTCAGCACTTGTTTTTGTTTCGAGTTGAATAGTTTTCTTTTAATATAACAGCTAAACTTTGAATCAAACGAGCATTCCCAACGTACCGTCTTACGACAGGAGAGTCGTCCTTCCTAATACTGCATATGCAACCTGTTTTTGTTCATTTCTATTTATGTTTACTCTTCAGTTTGAAACGTGTGGTATTAGTTTAATCAGTAGAATATTACGCAAAATGATCAGTTATTGTTACTGGTGTTGATATTAAAAGTCCTAGCTTAATTTAAGAAAATCATTCGAACATTGGTGATTTATCCTTTCACTGTGCTAATACTACAATTAGCAGCGTATTTTCGTAAGTTTTATAATTGTTTTTACTAACTTGACGGTTATTCCATTAATCAGAAGAATTAAACGCACAATGTTCAGTACTTGTTTTTGTTTCGAGTTGAATAGTTTTATTTTAATATAACAGCTAAACTTTGAATCAAACAAGCATTCCCAACGTACCGTCTTACGACAGGAGAGTCGTCCTTCCTAATACTGCATATGCAACCTGTTTTTGTTCATTTCTATTTATGTTTACTCTTCAATTTGAAACGAGTGGGATTTGTTAAATCAGTAGAATATTACGCACAATGATCAGTAATTGTTACTGGTTTTGATATTAAAAGTCCTAGCTTAATTTGAGTAAATCATTCGAACATTAATAATTTATCCTTTCACTACAGGGGTATTGGCATTGCTAATACTACAATTAGCAGCGTATTTTTGTAAGTTTTATAATTGTTTTTACTAACTTGACGGTTATTTCATTATTCAGTAGAATTAAACTCACAATGTTCAGTGCTTGTTTTTGTTTCGAGTTGAATAGTTTTCTTTTAATATAACAGCTTAACTTTGAATCAAACAAGCATTCCCAACGTACCGTCTTACGACAGGAGAGTCGTCCTTCCTAATACTGCATATGCAACCTGTTTTCGTTCATTTCTATTTATGTTTACTCTTCAATTTGAAACGTGTGGGATTTGTTAAATCAGTAGAATATTACGCACAATGATCAGTAATTGTTACTGGTTTTGATATTAAAAGTCCTAGCTTAATTTGAGTAAATCATTCGAACATTGGTAATTTAACCTTTCACTACAGGGGTATTGGCATTGCTAATACTACAATTAGCAGCGTATTTTTGTAAGTTTTATAATTGTTTTTACTAACTTGACGGTCATTTCATTATTCAGTAGAATTAAACTCACAATGTTCAGTACTTGTTTTTGTTTCGAGTTGAATAGGTTTCTTTTAATATAACAGCTAAAATTTGAATCAAACAAGCATTCCCAACGTACCGTCTTACGACAGGAGAGTCGTCCTTCCTAATACTGCATATGCAACCTTTTTTTGTTCATTTCTATTTATGTTTACTCTTCAGTTTGAAACGAGTGGGATTAATTTATCAGTAGAATATTACGCAAAATGATCAGTAATTGTTACTGGTTTTGATATTAAAAGTCCTAGCTTAATTTAAGAAAATCATTCAAAAATTGGTAATTTATCCTTTCACTTCAAGGGTATTGGCATTGCTAATACAACAATTAGCAGCGTATTTTCGTAAGTTTTATAATTATTTCTAGTTGAATAGTTTTCTTTTAATATAACAGCTAAAATTTGAATTAAACGAGTAGTCCCAACGTACCGTCTTACGACAGGAGAGTCGTCCCTCCTAATACTGCATATGCAACCTGTTTTTGTTCATTTCTTTATGTTACTCTTCAATTTGAAACGAGTGGGATTTGTTTAATCAGTAGAATATTACGCACAATGATCAGTCATGTTTTTTTTATATTAAAAGCCCTAGCTAATTTAAGAAAATCATTAAACATGGTAATTTATCCTTTCACTACAGGGGTATGGCATTGCTAATACTACAATTAGCAGCGTATTTTCGTAAGTTTTATAATTGTTTTTACTAACTTGACGGTTATTCCATTAATCAGTAGAATTAAACGCGCAATGTTCAGTAGTTGTTTTTTTTTCGAGTTGAATAGTTTTCTTCTAATATAACAGCTAAACTTTGAATCAAACGAGCATTCCCAACGTACCGTCTTACGACAGGAAAGAAGTCCTTCCTAATACTGCATATGCAACCTGTTTTTGTTCATTTCTATTTATGTTTACTCTTCAATTTGAAACGAGTGGGATTTGTTTAATCAGTAGAATATTACGCACAATGATCAGTAATTGTTACTGGTTTTGATATTAAAAGTCCTAGCTTAATTTGAGTAATCATTCGAACATTGGTAATTTCTCCTTTCACTACAGGGGTATTGGCATTGCTAATACTACAATTAGCAGCGTATTTTCGTAAGTTTTATAATAGTTTTTACTAACTTGACGGTTATTCCATTAATCAGTAAAATTAAACGCGCAATGTTCAGTACTTATTTTGTTTCGAGTGAATAGTTTTCTTTTAATATAACAGCTAAACTTTGAATCAAACGAGCATTCCCAACGTACCGTCTTACGACAGGAGAGTCGTCCTTCCTAATACTGCATATGCAACCTTTTTTGTTCATTTCTATTTTGTTACTCTTCAGTTTGAAACGAGTGGGATTAATTTATCAGTAGAATATTACGCAAAATGATCAGTAATTGTTACTGGTTTTGATATTAAAAGTCCTAGCTTAATTTAAGAAAATCATTCGAACATTGGTAATTTATCCTTTCACTGTGCTAATACTACAATTAGCAGCGTATTTTCGCAAGTTTTATAATTGTTTTTACTAACTTGACGGTTATTCCATTAATCAGTAGAATTAAACGCACAATGTTCAGTACTTGTTTTTGTTTCGAGTTGAATACTTTTCTTTTAATATAAAAGCTAAACTTTGAATCAAACGAGCATTCTCAACGTACCGTTTTACGACAGGCGAGTCGTCCTTCCTAATACTGCATATGCAACCTGTTTTTGTTTATTTCTATTTATGTTTACTCTTCAATTTGAAACGAGTGAGATTTTTTAAATCAGTAGAATATTACGCACAATGATCAGTAATTGTTACTGGTTTTGATGTTAAAAGTCCTAGCTTAATTTAAGAAAATCATTCGAACATTCGTAATTAATTTTTTCACTCCAGGGGTATTCGCATTGCTAATACTACGATTGGTACGATTTGTAAGTTTTATAATTGTTTTTACTAACCTGACGGTTATTCCATTAATCAGTAGAATTAAACGCACAATGTTCAGTACTTGTTTTTGTTTCGAGTTGAATAGGTTTCTTTTAATATAACAGCTAAACTTTGAATCAAACGAGCATTCCCAACGTACCGTCTTACGACAGGAGAGTCGTCCTTCCTAATACTGCATATGCAACCTGTTTTTGTTCATTTCTATTTATGTTTACTCTTCAGTTTGAAACGTGTGGTATTAGTTTAATCAGTAGAATATTACGCAAAATGATCAGTAATTGTTATGGTTTGATATTAAAAGTCCTAGCTTAATTAAGAAAATCATTCGAACATTGGTGATTTATCCTTTCACTGTGCTAATACTACAATTAGCAGCGTATTTTCGTAAGTTTTATAATTTTTTACTAACTTGACGGTTATTCCATTAATCAGTAGAATTAAACGCACAATGTTCAGCACTTGTTTTTTTTTCGAGTTGAATAGTTTTCTTTTAATATAACAGCTAAAATTGAATCAAACGAGCATTCCCAACGTTACCGTCTTACGACAGGAGAGTCGTCCTTCCTAATACTGCATATGCAACCTGTTTTTGTTCATTTCTATTTATGTTTACTCTTCAGTTTGAAACGTGTGGTATTAGTTTAATCAGTAGAATATTACGCAAAATGATCAGTTATTGTTACTGGTGTTGATATTAAAAGTCCTAGCTTAATTTAAGAAAATCATTCGAACATTGGTGATTTATCCTTTCACTGTGCTAATACTACAATTAGCAGCGTATTTTCGTAAGTTTTATAATTGTTTTTACTAACTTGACGGTTATTCCATTAATCAGAAGAATAAACGCACAATGTTCAGTACTTGTTTTTGTTTCGAGTTGAATAGTTTTATTTTAATATAACAGCTAAACTTGAATCAAACAAGCATTCCCAACGTACCGTCTTACGACAGGAGAGTCGTCCTTCCTAATACTGCATATGCAACCTGTTTTTGTTCATTTCTATTTATGTTTACTCTTCAATTTGAAACGAGTGGGATTTGTTAAATCAGTAGAATATACGCACAATGATCAGTAATTGTTACTGGTTTTGATATTAAAAGTCCTAGCTTAATTGAGTAAATCATTCGAACATTAATAATTATCCTTTCACTACAGGGGTATTGGCATTGCTAATACTACAATTAGCAGCGTATTTTTGTAAGTTTTATAATTGTTTTTACTAAATTGACGGTTATTTCATTATTCAGTAGAATTAAACTCACAATGTTCAGTACTTGTTTTTGTTTCGAGTTGAATAGTTTTCTTTTAATATAACAGCTTAACTTTGAATCAAACAAGCATTCCCAACGTACCGTCTACGACAGGAGAGTCGTCCTCCTAATACTGCATATGCAACCTGTTTTCGTTCATTTCTATTTATGTTTAATCTTCATTTGAAACGTGTGGGATTTGTTAAATCAGAGAATATTACGCACAATGATCAGTAATTGTTACTGTTTTGATATTAAAAGTCCTAGCTTAATTTGAGTAAATCATTCGAACATTGGTAATTTAACCTTTCACTACAGGGTATTGGCATTGCTAATACTACAATTAGCAGCGTATTTTTGTAAGTTTTATAAGTGTTTTTACTAACTTGACGGTCATTTCATTATTCAGTAGAATTAAACTCACAATGTTCAGTACTTGTTTTTGTTTCGAGTTGAATAGGTTTCTTTTAATATAACAGCTAAAATTTGAATCAAACAAGCATTCCCAACGTAACGTCTTACGACAGGAGAGTCGTCTTCTAATACTGCATATGCAACCTTTTTTTGTTCATTTCTATTTATGTTTACTCTTCAGTTTGAAACGAGTGGGATTAATTTATCAGTAGAATATTACGCAAAATGATCAGAATTGTTACTGGTTTTGATATTAAATCCTAGCTTAATTTAAGAAAATCATTCAAAAATTGGTAATTTATCCTTTCACTTCAAGGGTATTGGCATTGCTAATACAACAATTAGCAGCGTATTTTCGTAAGTTTTATAATTATTTCTAGTTGATAGTTTTCTTTTAATATAACAGCTAAAATTTGAATTAAACGAGTAGTCCAACGTACCGTCTTACGACAGGAGAGTCGTCCCTCCTAATACTGCATATGCAACCTGTTTTTGTTCATTTCTTTTTATGTTTACTCTTCAATTTGAACGAGTGGGATTTGTTTAATCAGTAGAATATTACGCACAATGATCAGTCATTGTTTTTTTTATATTAAAAGCCCTAGCTTAATTTAAGAAAATCATTTAAACATTGTAATTTATCCTTTCACTACAGGGGTATTGGCATTGCTAATACTACAATTAGCAGCGTATTTTCGTAAGTTTTATAATTGTTTTTACTAACTGACGGTTATTCCATTAATCAGTAGAATTAAACGCGCAATGTTCAGTAGTTGTTTTTTTTTCGAGTTGAATAGTTTTCTTCTAATATAACAGCTAAACTTTGAATCAAACGAGCATCCCAAACGTACCGTCTTACGACAGGAAAGAAGTCCTTCCTAATACTGCATATGCAACCAGTTTTTTGTTCATTTCTATTTATGTTTACTTTCAGTTTGAAACGATTTGGATTAATTTATCAGTAGAATATTACGCAAAATGATCAGTAATTGTTACTTGTTTTGATATTAAAAGCCCTAGATTAATTTAAGAAAATCATTCGAACATTCGCAATTTATCCTTTCACTACAGGGGTATTGGAATTGCTAATACTACAATTAGCAGCGTATTTTCGTAAGTTTATAATAGTTTTTACTAACTGACGGTTTTCCATTAATCAGTAGAATTAAACGCGCAATGTTCAGTACTTATTTTGTTTCGAGTTGAATAGTTTTCTTTTAATATAACAGCTAAACTTTGAATCAAACGAGCATTCCCAACGTACCGTCTTACGACAGGAGAGTCGTCCTTCCTAATACTGCATATGCAACCTTTTTTGTTCATTTCTATTTATGTTTACTCTTCAGTTTGAAACGAGTGGGATTAATTTATCAGTAGAATATTACGCAAAATGATCAGTAATGTTACTGGTTTTGATATTAAAAGTCCTAGCTTAATTAAGAAAATCATTCGAACATTGGTATTTATCCTTTCACTGTGCTAATACTACAATTAGCAGCGTATTTTCGCAAGTTTTATAATTGTTTTTACTAACTTGACGGTTATTCCATTAATCAGTAGAATTAAACGTACAATGTTCAGTACTTGTTTTTGTTTCTAGTTGAATACTTTTCTTTTAATATAAAAGCTAAACTTTGAATCAAACGAGCATTCTCAACGTACCGTTTTACGACAGGAGAGTCGTCCTTCCTAATACTGCATATGCAACCTGTTTTTGTTCATTTCTATTTATGTTTACTCTTCAGTTTGAAACGAGTGGGATCAATTTATCAGTAGAATATTACGCAAAATGATCAGTAATTGTTACTGGTTTTGATATTAAAAGCCCTAGCTTAATTTAAGAAAATCATTCGAACATTGGTTGTTTATCCTTTCACTACAGGGGTATTGGCATTGCTAAAACTACAATTAGCAGCGTATTTTCGTAAGTTATTTAATGTTTTACTAACTTGACGGTTATTCCATTAATCAGTAGAATTAAACGCACAATGTCAGTACTTGTTTTTGTTTCGAGTTGAATAGGTTTCTTTTAATATAACA
>WJBH02000284.1:0-24876 GCA_013167095.2 Daphnia sinensis | reverse complement strand
GTAAAGAAGGTATTGAAGATATGGCGTATAAAGGTAATCAACCTAATGCGTGGGACGGTGTGCCTGATAAAGTTTTAAAGCAATTTGTTTAGAGTATGATCAAAAAACTCTTGATCAGTGCCTTAAAATGGAAGATAGAGGTAAAATCATGACTTGGGATAGTTAATTAACAATATCCCCAATAAAAAGCCCCTTTATATTTCTTATAAGGGGCTTTTTTATGATTTTGATTTTTATCTAGCTTTCGCTTTAGATTTATATTTCGGGAATTGTGGTTTACCTTGGGTATTAATTTCAGGAGAACCAACTAATGACATGGCAGCACGGATCCAATTCAGCACTTGATTCATCTTGTTGTAAGAATCTTCTTGTTGCAGGATTTAACCAATAAGCTCTATCATTCCATGAACCACCTTTATAAACACGTGAGCGGTCATTTACTAAGGTTGTAGTTCCGTACAAAGTAGCATTTACGGAATCCTTAATCCTCTAAAATCTGGATTGTAAGGCTTACCTGCTAATGCAGATGAATCAACCGTCTTTGTATTCCCTTGTATTTCAGCCCATTTCTGTTTCTTAGGAGATGGTGCCGGATCTTTAATCGGACGACCATATTTATCCTTCGCGTAAAGTCCCTTAGTTTTATCTGTTAAACGCTTGTTTACAAATTCATTACCACGGTAAGGTTAAAATCAGCGAAATCTTCAAACTTAATTTTCTGTATACGTCTGCAGTCCACTCACTTACGTTTCCGGCCATATTGTATAAACCGAAATCATTAGGGATATAAGATCTTACAGATGCGGTGATATCTGCTTTATCATTCAAGTAACCACCAGTACCCATATTATCGCCATCACCACGCTTAAAGTTGGCATAAATCATACCTTGAGTACGTTTTTTAGGTGAACGAACCCCTAAGCCATTCCAAGGATAAATTTTACCATCAGCAATTTTTCATATTCGGTATTACCAGCAAGTGATAATGCAGCGTATTCCCATTCAGCTTCTGTTGGTAAACGGTAAGGTTGTTTTAATATTCCATCTTCAAGGCGGACTGGTCTAACCGGACCACCTTTGCCAGTAGTTGCGGTTCCAGCAGCAGCAGAATTAGGGTAAGATCTTTCTTCATTTTTTTTCCCATCGATGCCTTCACCTCTTAATTGACCGTTTAATAAATATCAGTGTTAAATGGATCTTTTGCTGCTGTTGTTGCAGCGGGAGCCCCTCCCTTACCACCTCCAGCAAGAGTTTTATAATCTAATAAATAACCACCTCTTCTTAAAATTTCTTCATTTACGCGGTCTGTACGCCATACGCAATAGTCGTTTGCTTGTTCCCAGCTCACACCAACTACTGGATAATCCTGAAATGCAGGATGTCTTAAGTAATTGTTTACGTAAGGTTCATTATAGGAGAGTGGTTGTCTCCAAACCAATGTATCAGGAAGTGCATTATAATAGTATTCTGCATCATTTGGATAAGTACGCTTTATCCAATGTAGGTATTCTAACCAGTCTACGTTGGCAACCTCAGTCTCATCCATATAGAATGAAGCCACAGTAACTCTGCGTCTTACATTGTCAAATTCATAACCTAAATCTTGATTAAGACTACCTCCCATCACGAAAGTACCCCCTTCAATGGCTATTAATCCTGGTCCCGGACCAGCTTTAACCTTTTTGTTTACTTCAAAACCGCCATTGTACTTATTGTTATAAGCCATGCCCGTTTTTGATGAAGATCCGCTTGTAGATTTGTTACAAGACGTTGCAATTCCAAGTAGAAATAATCCTGCTGTAAAGTATATTGTAATTCTTTTCATTAATTTCAATAATTGTAGCAATAATCCGCTAAAATACAAAATTGCCTAATACCACCAATGATTTTTTTTATATCGCATTTTGATCACTTCTAGGCCAGATAAATTGGATAATTACTACCAAAATCACAATTTTTCCAACCTTGTCATTTCCATAAACGTCTCATTTTAACCAATATTATATCTTATTTTTAATAAAAAAAACCGGAAGGTTAATATTTTTTAGCTCAAATTAAATTATAATAAGATATTTGATATTGGAGATATCTAACTATAGCTAAAGATATTTAGGTGCATTTTAATAATGTGTAGAAGATTTTAGCGTTCATTTTAATCGTTTTGATATGAAATATATGCTTATTATTGCCTATATTTAAACAAAAGAATTTTAGATTGCTTGATTTTTGTAATTTGATGATCAAAAGGAGTTCGTTTTTAATTCTTACTGTTATTTACTTTCGGTTTCCCGACTTTATTAGTGGCACAAACCACTCAAAGTGATGGAAAACGAATAAATACAATAAAAACAGCTGCTCCCTTCCTATTAATAACGCCCGATGCTCGATCAGGGGCAATGGGAGACGTGGGTGTTGCTACATCGCCTGATGCAAATTCATTGCACTCAAATCCTGCTAAATTGGCTTTTTTGACAAAGCCCACCGGAATATCAGCGTCATATACCCCATGGTTAAGAAATTTAGTCCCAGATGTTGATCTAGGATATTTATCAATTTATCATCGTTTAGATAGTAGAAATACTATTGCAGGGGGCTTAAGATATTTTTCTTATGGTTCTATTCAACTCACCGATAATAGCCAAAATGATATTGGTGTTTATAGTCCCAATGAATTTGCCCTTGAAGGAAGCTACTCTAGAAAATATGGCGAAAATTTCTCTCTTGGTACAGCGGTAAGATATATAAGATCGAGTTTGAGTAATGGTCAATTTAACGGACAAGAGATTCAACCTGCAACTGCTTTAGCTGTAGATGCATCGGCTTTTTATAAAAAGGGAACAATGCTTTTTGGTAGCGATGCGGAGATTGCCCTCGGAATGAATATTTCAAATATTGGCACCAAGATGAGCTACTCCGATAATGGAACCAAATCCTTTTTGCCTACCAATATGAAAATCGGTGGTGCAAGTACCTTTATGTTGGATGATTTAAGTACGCTTACTTTTGCTTTAGATTTAAATAAACTATTAGTCCCAACTAGTCCGATAAGAGATGCTGACGGTAAAATAATTGATGGTAAGGATCCTGATAGATCGGTGCCATCTGCAATATTCAGTTCTTTTAATGATGCACCCGGCGGTTTTTCTGAAGAATTAAGTGAGATTAATTATTCTTTTGGGATGGAATATTGGTACAATAAACAATTCGCCATACGATCTGGATATATTTTATGAAACCCCTACAAAGGGTGATAGAAGGTATTTTACATTAGGTGCAGGATTAAAATATAATGTTTTTAATATTGATTTTGCTTATCTATTAGCAAATCAACAAACCAGTCCTTTAGCGCAAACCCTGCGTTTCTCATTGGTTTTTAATTTCGAAAAATAAATTATGAAAATCAGAGTTGGTTTTGGGTTTGATGTTCATCAATTAGTCGACAATCATCCTTTTATATTAGGTGGTGTAAAATTAGACCATCCTTCAGGTGCGTTTGGTCATTCTGATGCGGATGTATTGGTTCACGCTATTTGCGATGCATTATTAGGTGCGGCAAACTTGCGTGATATTGGTTTCCATTTTTCAAATACCGATGAACGCTGGAGAGGAATAAGTAGCCTAATCTTACTAAAAGAGTGTTTTCTTTATTAAATCAAAAAGGTTGGAATGTTGGAAATATTGATGCGATGCTTTGTTTGGAAGCGCCTAAAATAAATCCTCATATACCAGAAATGAAGGTTAATATCGCACAAGCTGCAGGTATCAGTGAAGAAGATATTTCGATAAAAGCTACAACGAATGAAACGATGGGTTTTATTGGAAGGAAAGAAGGATTAGTGGCCTATGCCGTTTGTTTAATTGAGAAGAGAGCTTAAAATTATTTGTTCTTCTCGGGTGGCATTACCTGACTAAAATCGGCAGCACATTTACCACAATTGCTAGCGCATCCCGATTTGCTTTTCATACTATTATAAGCCAACCTTCCCACATAAAGTAGGGCAAGGGCAAATAATAAAATGACTGCAATTAATTGAATGTCCATACTCAAAAATACAGTTTTTTAGGAAAATATAGGTCAGAAGGGTGTAAATTCATCTCCTAAATAATTCATCCCTTCCTATTGTGATTTATTGTCTTAATCATCCTATAAATATTCATCTTATTGAAATCTCCTTTATAAATCGTACCTTTGCAAAAAATTTAAGGTAATTTTTTAATGCAAAAAATAAGAAACATAGCGATCATCGCTCACGTTGACCACGGTAAAACTACATTGGTTGATAAAATTTTACACCAAACCAATTTGTTCCGTGACAATCAGGAGACTGGTGATTTGATACTAGATAACAACGATCTTGAGCGCGAGCGTGGTATTACCATCGTATCTAAGAACGTATCTGTTAGCTACAAGGGTGTCAAGATTAATATTATTGATACTCCTGGTCACGCCGATTTTGGTGGTGAGGTTGAGCGAGTACTTAAAATGGCTGATGGAGTTGTTCTATTGGTCGATGCTTTTGAAGGCGCCATGCCTCAAACACGTTTTGTGACTCAAAAAGCACTTTCTTTGGGATTAAAACCCGTAGTTATTGTAAATAAAGTAGATAAAGAAAATTGTCGTCCAGAAGAAGTATACGAATCAGTTTTTGAATTATTCTTCAACTTAGAAGCAACCGAAGATCAGTTGGATTTCCCTGTTCTTTATGGCTCTTCAAAGCAAGGTTGGATGAACCACGATTGGAAGGTTCAAACAGAAGACATTACTCCATTATTGGATACAATTTTAGAGCATATTCCTGCGGCACCAAGTGCTGAAGGTACCCTTCAAATGCAAATAACGTCATTAGATTATTCTTCTTTTGTTGGTCGTATTGCAATTGGCCGTGTAGCACGTGGGGTAATTAAGAAAACCAACCGGTTTCTTTAGTGAAGCGCGACGGAACAATTCAAAAGTCTAGAATCAAAGAATTATATACTTTCGAAGGTTTAGGAAAAATTCGGGTTCAGGAGGTTTCTTCTGGAGATATTTGTGCTGTAGTTGGTATTGATGGTTTTGATATTGGTGATACAATCGCTGATTTTGATAAGCCAGAGCAATTAGAAGTTATTAAGATTGATGAGCCAACATGAATATGTTGTTCACTATCAATAACTCCCCAATGTTTGTAAGGAAGGAAAATTTGTAACCTCACAGCGTTTACGTGAGCGTCTTTACAAAGAGATGGAGAAGAATTTGGCACTAAAAGTTGTTGAAACTGAATCGCCTGATGCATACTTAGTTTATGGTCGTGGTATTCTGCATTTATCGGTTTTAATCGAGACGATGCGTCGCGAAGGTTATGAGCTTCAAGTTGGTCAGCCACAGGTTATTATCAAGCATATTGATGGGGTAAAATGTGAGCCTATTGAAACATTAATTGTAGATGTTCCTGCTGAAGTTTCGGGTAAAGTAATTGAGCTTGTAACTCACGTAAAGGTGAATTATTAATCATGGAGCCAAAAGGTGATCTTCAACATTTAGAGTTCGAGATTCCAGCACGTGGTATCATAGGTTTGCGTAACAACGTTTTAACTGCTACTGCTGGTGAAGCAATCATGGCACACCGTTTTAAGGCTTATGAGCCTTGGAAGGGTACAATTCCTGGTCGCTTGAATGGTGTTCTTGTTTCTATGGAAAAAGGTTCAACAACTGCTTATTCTATCGATAAATTACAAGACCGTGGTCGTTTCTTTGTGGAGCCAGGTGTTGAAGTTTATGAAGGACAAATTATGGGTGAGCATATCCGTGATAACGACTTAGTTGTGAACGTAGTTAAAGGAAAAGCCTTGACCAATATGCGTGCATCAGGTACTGATGATAATACCCGTATTGCAACAGCTGTAAAGTTCTCTTTGGAAGAAGCAATGGAATATATCCAAGCTGATGAGTACATTGAGATTACTCCGAAAAGCATGCGTTTACGTAAGATTTACTTAACTGAAAACGAACGAAAAATCAACGCAAAGAAGTTTGTAAATCAATAAATACAGAATTTATTCTGCTAGCAATAAATAAAGGCTCGGTGAAAACTGAGCCTTTTCTTATTTAAGGCTCTGAGCTAAGAAAAAAATTGCCACCTTTAAAACAAATTAATTATTTTGTTTTAATGAAATTTCCAACAATACCTGTTTCGATCAGCAAGCATTTAATAAATACCTGAAAAATACGGGTTGGCTATTTCTTGCTCGTGTTGGAAGTTTAGTTATTAAAATTCTTGCGGGAATTGCAGTTGCAAATTATTTGGGCAGAACAGATAATGGGTTATTAAATTATCCTCTTGTTTTCGTGACGTTTTTTATTGCAGCAGCTGCATTGGGGCTAGATGGATTTATCACTCGTGAATTACTTGCATCTCCTTCTAATAAAAATAAATTACTAGGAACAGCTTTTCGTTTACGTTTTCTTGCAGGATTAATTATTATTCCTTTAGCTGCAGCTGCTTTTCTTATTTTAAAGGCAATCATTCCGAAATTCCTCTTAGTTATATTCTAATTGCTTCCTGCATAGGTTTTAGCGCAATCATTAAATATTATCGATAGTTATTTCCAGTCGCAGGTTCAAGGTAAATATGTGATGATGGTCCAAGTGGCAGGAAACCTGCTTTCTGCAGCCTAAAATTAATCTTGATCGTTATTCTGCACCTTTATCTTGGTTTATCTGGACTTTACTTGCAGATGCGGTTTTAATTGGGCTAGGATATTTATTCGTGTACAGACTTAGATCTAATAAAATTTCTGAATGGCAATATGAAGGAAATTAGCGAAACACCTTCTAAAACATTCTTGGCCATTAGCCTTTTCGGCGATTCTCGTTACCATTTACATGAAAATTGGTCAGCTGATGGTTGAAAGTTTTTTAGGGGTTGCAGCTCTTGGAGTTTACTCAACAGTGGTAAACTGGAGTGAAAGTTGGTATTTTATTCCCATAGCAATTGTTAGTTCTATTTTCCCGCAATAATGAATGCTCGAAGAGATGACCCTATTCGATATCAAAAAAGGTTGAGAGATCTCTATGATTTGATGATGGTGATTAGTTTGACAATTGCCATTTTCATGACCTTTGCATCCCCATATATTTATAATATTTTTTATGCTACTGAGTTTGCTGAAGGGGCAAAAATATTATCTATTCATGTCTGGGCTGGAGTTTTTGTGTTTTTAGGGAGTGCAAGCGGACAATATTTAATTGCTGAGGGCTATACTAAATATTCTTTGTATCGCACAGGAGCAGGGGCTATTGTAAATGTAGTTTTAGGATTATTATGGATACCTTTGTACGGACTTCAAGGAGCTGCATTTGCGACATTGATTGCTTATTTTTCGGCGACTTTCTTTATTCTTGTCTTTCCGAAGACTCGAGATCAGGGAATAGTATTGCTGAAATCATTATTTTTAATTTCAATATTCAAAAAAATCACTAAACGTTGAAAAGGACTGAATCTTATACTAGTTTATTAAATTTTAAAAGAGTAAAAACTTTACTTTCTTTCGCTGTAAAAGGCTATTTATCCCAAATTGGTTGGTTTAAAGCTTTTGAAACAAAATCGGCTGTGGGACGAGATGGTGAGCCTATTCCTTGGGTAACTTATTCTTTTATCGACTTTATTTCAGATCGTATTCAAAAAGATCATACCGTATTTGAGTTTGGTTCAGGAAATTCAACTTTATACTATGCAAAGCGTGCCAAAAAAGTGGTTTCTGTGGAGCATGATGAAGCTTGGTTTGCTAAGATTTCATCCTCCACAGCAGCAAATTCTGAAATGATATTTTGTGAGTTGGAGAAGGGTGGAAAATACAGCAAAATGCCTGCAAGTATGGATACTAAATTTGATATCATCATTGTGGATGGTCGCGATCGAGTAAATTGTTGCCTCGAATCAATATCCGCCCTGAGCGAAAGTGGAGTTGTTGTTTTGGATGATTCGGAGCGTGATGTTTATGCTGATGCTATTAAATTCTTTAATAATAAGGGTTTTAAAGAGCTTTCATTCAGCGGAATCTCACCAGGATTATTTTATAATAATCAACGTCTGTATTTTACAGAGATACTAATTGCTTAGGCATTTAATAATAATGGGATAATTTTTAAGCCTATATTTAAATAACGAATAAAGCTTTGACGCTATGAAAACCATCTTATTTTCAATTCCTTTATTACTCGTTTTTTCCTACAGCTGATTACTGGAGGGAGGGTTGAGGATAGGTCGATAAGAATTCCATTTTTTGATACTATCGGTTTGAAAGATGAGTTTTCAAAGTCCCCCGCTCTATCTGCTGAAGAATCTATTAAAAAAATGAAACTGGAGGACGGCTTCAAAGTGGAGATTGTTGCCACTGAGCCTTTGTTGAGTGCTCCTGTCGCAATACAATTTGATGAGAAGGGTCGTATTTGGGTGGTTGAGATGGAAAATTATATGCCAGATATTTTAGGAACTGGTGAAGATTTACCCACAGGTAAAATTGTAATCCTGAGCGATAAAAATGGGGATGGTAAGATGGATGAACGAAAGGTTTTCTTAGACTCTTTAGTCCTGCCCCGTGCCATCAGTTTCCATGAAAATGGTCTTTTAGTTGCAGAATCCCCCAATTTATGGTTTACGAAATCTCCAATGATAAGCCTATTTCTAAAGTATTAGTTGATGCAAGCTATGCTGAAGGCGGTAATGTGGAACATCAGCCTAATGGACTTTTGAGAGCAATGGATAACTGGATTTATAATGCAAAGTCTGGGAAACGCTATCGCAAGGTAAATGGTAAATGGTTAATTGAAAGAACTCATTTTAGAGGTCAGTGGGGTATTACACAAGATGATTATGGCCGACTTTTCTACAATAATAACTCTGAAAATCTTCAAGGCGATTATTTTACACCTGGTTTAGGTGCTACAAATGAAAATCAACAGCGGGTGGCAGGATTTTCAGAAAGTATCATTAAAAATAACCGAGTTTTTCCTATCCGACAAACGCCAGGTGTGAATCGGGCTTATATGGAAGGGATTTTAGATGATAGCCTTAAATTGGTGAATTTTACGGCAGCTTGCGGACCCTTAATTTTTAATAGTGGGATGTTTGGGGATACCTATTATGGCAATGCATTTGTCGCTGAACCTGCCGGGAATCTCATAAAACGCAATATTTTATCCAATTCTGGTTATACTGTGACTGGCAAACAAGCCTATACCAATCGTGAATTTTTAGCGAGCACAGATGAAAGATTCAGACCCGTTAATTGAATGTTGGACCCGATGGTGCCCTTTACATCGTTGATATGTACCGCGGAATTATTCAGCATAAGACCTATTTGACACCTTATTTAAAGGGACAAATTAAAGCTCGTGATTTAACTATGCCACTTAATGCGGGGCGTATTTATAGAATAGTGCCGAACAATATTAAATATTCTAAATCATCCCAACTTTTAGAAAATCAGCGACTTGTTAAACAATTGGAGAGTTCAAATGGTTGGATTCGAAACAAAGCACAACAATTGATTGTTGACTCAAAAAATAAGCTAGCTGAAAAACCACTAAGAAGATTAATAAAAACAACTGATAGTCCTTAACCGCTATTCACGCTTATTGGACTTTAGAAGGGCTTGATCTTTTAAAAAAGGAAGATGTTTTAGATTTAATAAAAAGTAAAGATTGGACTTTCCGCATGCAAGCATTGAGTTTAGTCCCTTCAGTTATAAATAAAGAGAATTATAAAGAGTTTTTAACTCATTTTAGAACCATGCTCGTTCAAGAGGATGCCTTAGCAGCCCCTTACTTAGCCTATTTGAATCCATTTATTGCAAAATTTGACTTACAAGCAGCAAATGTATTTTTGATGGACATAGCTAAAAATATCCAAACAATACTTATACTGCAGATGCGGTGATTAGCAATCTGTATAAAAAGGAGTCCGAATTTCAAAAGAGCTTAGCGCTGATACTACTACTATTATTAGCAAGCGTTTAAAAAAGCTAATTGATGATTTATCTAAGAAAAGTGCTTCTAACGTTGATGTTTCCAAAGAATTCCCCAAAGGAGCCACTCTATTTCGTTCGATATGTCAAACTTGCCATGGTGCCGACGGTAATGGTATTAATGGCTTGGCGCCCCCTCTAAATAAGTCGGATTGGGTTACAGGAGATAAAAGTAGATTGATAAAAGTGATACTTTATGGCTTAGCCGGACCAATAAAAGTTGGTGATAAAGTTTATAAATCGCCAGAAATTAGTGGAGAAATGCCGGGAATTGCATCAAATAACAGTTTTTCTGATGAGGATATTGCGCAGGTGGCCAATTTTATTAGAAATTCTTGGTCGAATAAGGCGGATAAGGTTACGAAAGAATCGGTTAGTGATATACGTGGGAAATATAAGGGGAGAGAGAAGGTGTTTACGGAAGTGGAGTTGAATCAGTAATTTGGTATTTGATTTTATATGATAAATCAATTTTCTAAAATTCAACCAAGTAATTTTATTTATAGTACAATAATAATTTTTCAAGATGACTAATAAACCACAAAATTCATTTAATTCAGAGGAATTAGATTCTTATAATCAGTTGCCAAGGAGAGGAATTATTGCGGAAAAGCTAGTTGCTGAATCTCAAATAGTTAGTGAAGAATCTATAAAAGTGTTAAGAGAATTTGAAGGGATTGAAGAAGATAATTGATAATCAGATTTATAGAAAGGGGAATCCACTTTTTTACAGCTTGATAAAAGAATATTAAAAGAGTTTTGATTCAGACGAATAGTTTATGGCTTTGATTTGTTTATTATGAATTTAAATTAAGCTTTTTAGCTATATTTGAATATGAAGATTGAGGAATCTAAAATTGAGCAAATTAAAGAGCTTTGTGAAGAAAACAAAGTTAAATCACTTTATGCTTTTGGTTCCGTAACACGTGATGATTTTAATGAACTATCCGATATAGACCTAGTTGTAGATTTTGAGGAAAAAGACCCATTTAGATATACTGACCTTTATTTTAATCTGAAGTCTAAACTAGAAACTTTGCTTAAGCGACAAGTTGATTTGCTTGAAGAAAGGGCTATTAAAAACCCTATTTTCAGACAAGAGTTGGAAGATAACAAGGTTAAAATCTATGGATATTAAAATTAAATCCTGGTTATTAGACATTCAGCAAAGCATTGATGAAATTTTTGAATTTGTTGGAAAAGAACAAGATTTTTATTCCTACAAAAACGACTTGAAAACTAAAAAAGCTGTTGAAAGGAATCTTGAAATCATCGGTGAAGCTGTTAATAGAATATTAAAAATTGATAATAGTTTTCAGATTGACGAAGCAAAAAATATTATCGGCACTCGAAATCGAATCATACATAGCTATGATAATATTTCAGATGAGTTAATCTGGACGATTGTAGTTAGAGAGCTACCTAAATTAAAATTACAGGTTGACGTATTATTAAACGGCTAACATTCGCGAGCCAAATCAATAACCATGCAAAATTTTGCTCCAATAGCACTTTTCGTTTATAATCGTCCGGAACATACTCGGCGTACGATTAAGTTTTTGCAGCAGAATTTATTAGCTGAGGAGTCGCGTTTGTATATTTTTTCGGATGCTGCTAAAGGAATTGATAATCAGTCGCTTGTAGATGAAGTAAGAGAATTTATAAGAACTGTTGACGGCTTTAAGCATATCGAAATAATTGAACGGAAAAGCAATTTAGGGCTCGCCAATTCAATCATTGATGGAGTTAGTCGCCTAGTTAAAGAGTATGGTAAAGTTATCGTTTTTGAAGACGATTTAATAAGTTCGATGTACACCCTTGCTTATTTTAATGATGCCCTTAATCGTTATCAGAATGAAGAAAAGGTGATGCACATTGGAGCTTATATGTATCCATTGAAAGATCAAAATTTACCTGAAACCTTCTTTTATCGTGCGGCTACTAGTTGGGGATGGGCTACTTGGGATCGTGCATGGAAGCATTTTGAGCCTGATATCGACTTGATAATCAGTCGTTTTGATCAAGAAAAAAAATATCAATTCTCCATAGAAGGCACTATGAATTTTTGGAAGCAGATTCAAGAATTCAAGACTGGTAAGAATAATTCTTGGGCTATTCGCTGGTATGCCTCTATATTTTTGCGGGGCGGACTAACACTTAATCCATCCAATTCACTTATTAACAATATAGGTCATGATGGATCTGGGATACATTCTGGTATCAATGATATTTATCATGTGATTATAAATCCCAAACCGATTCAATATTTCCCTGATAAAATTGAAGAAGATTCTTTGGTTTATCATTCTATAAAAGATTTCCTAAAAAATCGTAAAGGAAGTATCTGGCAAAGAATTATTCGCTTTGCTATTGAGAAATTAAAGAGCTTTTAAGCCTTCATTTTAGCTTCTAAAAGAATATAGGGCGATAAGGCTTTCGACTCAAATGGAAATATTTTCGTAAACACCTTTCCGATATACCAAATTGATTTGATGAATATTTTGGTGAGTATCGATTTTTGATCTTTATTCTCAAGCCAAACGCTGTATTACCTATGTATGAGGATTTTATAACAATTAATCCTAATTCTTCCATGTATTTTTTGAGCAATTGAGGGTTCATGCATTCGATGTGGTGTTTTTCATAATTTTCACGATCAAATGTTTTTTGCACCCATCCATTTACCCCTCTGAAGTTTGGTAAAGTAATAAATAGGGTTCCTGTCGGATTTAGAAATTCTAAATGTCTTGCAATGATATCTTTAGTATCCTTAAAATGTTCAATCAAACCGCAAGAAAGCACTAAATCATATTTTTCTGTTGCCTTATATTGGAATAAATCTGCTTCGATGATCTTGATATCATTTTCGTTCAAACTATTTTTTTCAAGTACTTTTTTTAGTATTCCTGAGTGAATAAAATAATCAAATAAAGTAGTTTCAAGATTGAGATATTTCTTTAGGAAAATGGAGTAATAACCTGGAAAACCACCTAATTCGATTGCAGTTTTGCTTTTATCCTTCAAAACTACTTGTTCTAAATATTGATGAAAAAGGTAGTTTTTTTCGATAGAAATGGCCAAATCAGGCTTTGATTCCCAATAATTTGTCCAGAATTTACGGTCGGTTAATTGATTTTCCATGAATAACAAAGAAAACAAAAAGATTAGACATGCGCATAAATTTAAAGAGGAAATATGTTTGAGTTTTAATTCATCCTAACAATTCGCATTATGAATTGTATTTTTGGGTAGTGAAAATTATCCATTTAAATACTTATGCCGGGAACGGTGGTGCTGGAAGGGCTTGTATGCGGCTAAATAAGGCTTTGCAGGCAGAGGGAGTAGATTCTGTATTGGCTGTAAATTTCTTATTTAAAGATTATTCTGAAGTTGAAAATCTTTCAAAAGGTTTCTTTTCAAAATGGTTTAGTGCAGCGGGGATAATTTTGGAGCGCTTTACAGCTAAAATTTTCACCAAAAATCTTCCAATTCCCTTTTCATTTCCGGTATGGGGTAAGGATATTTCCAGATTAAAATTATTGAAATCGGCAGATATTATTCATTTGCATTGGATTAATCATGCATTTCTTCGCCCAGAGGATATTGCTTTATTGGCAAATCTAAAAAAGCCAATTGTTTGGACTTTTCACGACAGTAATGCATTTACGGGTGGTTGTCATGTACGATATGAATGCGATCATTTTTTAAGAGAATGTGGCAATTGCCCAGTTTTAAAATATTCGGGTGAGGATGATAGCTCCCATCGAATTTGGAAGCGTAAGTGGAATGCCTACGGTAAACTAGATTTAAATCTCATCGCGCCTAGTCGCTGGATGGCTGATTCAGTTAAAAAAAGTAGCTTGTTGGGTACAAAACAGATAGTAAATATCCCCAACACCTTGGATATTAATGTATTTAAGCCAAGTGATAAGTTGGAAGCTCGTAAAAGATTAGGTTTAAATCCAGAAAAATTTCTTCTGATGAGCGGATTTATGCCATCCCGTAAGGATTTACATAAAGGAACAGCTTATTTGAAAGAGTCGATAGAGCTTTTTATAAAAGATCACTCATTTTCTCCAGATTCTATCGAACTAATTGTTTTTGGAAATAGAGACGAAAAGAATGTGCCAGATTTTCCCATAAAAACTACTTTTCTCGGAACAATATCAGATGATGAAAAATTAGCTCTATGTTATAGTGCCGCGGATGTGTTTTTAGCTCCTTCCTTGGAGGATAATTTGCCAAATACAGTGATGGAAAGCCTTGCTTGTGGTACGCCAGTTGCCGCTTTTAACACTGGTGGGATTCCTGACATGGTAAATCACAAATCCAATGGTTATTTGGCGGAATATAAATCTTCAAGTGATTTAGCCGCAGGCATTGCGTGGATCTACCAAGAGGCCAATAGAGCTGAATTAAATCTAAATGCCAGAAGAATGGTTGAAGAGCATTTTTCGGAGCACATTATTGCTCAAAAACATATCGAATTGTATAAATCTTTGTTAAATAAGCATGTTCAAGCCTAAATTAAGCGTAATTACAATTGTTTATAATAATGTACGCGATATTGAACGTACAGTTCTTTCAGTACTTAATCAAAGCTATTCTAATATTGAATATGTTGTAATCGACGGCGCTTCAAATGATGGGACTTTGGATATTTTGAAGTGTTATGAATCCAAAATTACAAAGCTTGTATCTGAAAAAGATAAGGGAATTTACGATGCAATGAATAAGGGTTTAGCACTCTCCACAGGCGATTATGTCTTATTCATGAATTCTGGCGATGAGATTTATGCTCCAAATACCGTTGAAAATATATTTGCAAGTGAAAAGGATGCGGACATTTATTATGGCGAAACCGAATGTATGACGAAGACTGGAAAAGTTTAGGTCAGAGGAGGCACAAGGCACAGAACAATTTTCTTGGAAAGATTTTAAATATGGAATGAGTGTGAGTCACCAGGCTATTTACATCCGTAAATCACTAACCGAGCCCTATGATTTAAGCTATCAGTTGAGTTCTGATATCGATTGGATACTGAAAGCAGCAAAAAAAGCCAAGAAAATTGTAAATGTAAGGGCTTATGTTGCTAAATATCTTGTTGGTGGTATGTCGAAGAAAAAGCATCGACAAAGCTTAAAGGAGCGGTTTAGGATTTTTAGTAAGCATTATGGTCTAATTCCTAATATTTTTAACCATTTGGTGATTGCCCTGAATTTGGTTTTTTATTATTTGAGGAATGGTAGGACGAATGATTAGGCAGAGCTTTTTTTAAAAGGGCGGGGGTGAACCCCGCCCAGATGATTATTTATTAAGCTTTTGCCACTTCTTTTCTCTTCACTTCCAAAAATATCGCATATCCTAAAGAAAGTACTAAAAGTATAGAAGCGATTAATGAGATAATCTCTCCAGTATAATAAGATGTTGGTTCAAACTTAAATTCTAATTTATGATTACCACCAGGTAATTGTGCCGCACGTAAGATATAATCAGCACGGAAATAAGGAATCTTTTCTCCATCAACATAGGCATTCCAGCCTTTATCATACCAAATTTCGGAGAACACTGCTAAGGCATCACGACCAGTAGAATACTCATAAACCATGTGATCTGGATGATAACTAGTTAAACGGATAAATCCATTTAAATCGTAGCCTATTTTCTTGACATCGATTAATGATTTATATTTCTCATCAACAATCATCACCTTTTTAGGGTCAAAGCTGCTGATGGCCATCATTTCTTCATCAGCATTTTTTACATACTCTACTTGCGGAACAAACCAAGCATGTCCTGCTGCGGTTGATCTGTAATCATTGTTTGTTTATTGCCACTCTGATCCGCAGTGATTAAGTACTTGGTATTCAGCATGTCTAACACATCCTCATTGATAGCTCCATTAAATTGTTTGTCTAATACCTCTTGGTATCTCTTCAATTTTGCTGCATGGTAACCACCAATACTTTTGTGGAAATATGATGGTATTGAATTTGAGAATGGATTGCCTTGTGTTAAATCTAATACTCGATAATAAGATTGATCACGCATAATTAGCTGATCTACATCTCTTGCTTGTGATTGCTGTGCTAATACGTTGGAATCAACAAATTTGTCGTTATTTAAATAACGTTTATCGATATTCCAAAGATCGATTAAAACGATTATCGCTAATCCTACAAATACCAATTGCTGATTTAATTCTTTTTAATTAGTGCCCAGATTAATCCTGCACCTAATAATACGAATATTAATGAACGGAAAGCATCGACTCTAGCTAGGCTAATTCTATCTTGAACTAAAGCATTTGTGATGGCATCAGTAAAGCTCTTATCGCTATTGGTAATTTGCATTAACGCTCAGCAAATAAAGCATCATTTGGAGTTTAAAGCTTAAGAATAAATCTGGCAATACCATCAAAATTAGCAAAATACCACCTGTGATAGCTAAACTAGAAACTAGGCTTTTTTGTAATTTTTGTGAATCTTCGCTTGAGCTGCTTGCTTCTTTTACAGCTAAAATTGCTAAAACTGGGACTAAGAATGCCACAATTACTAAAATAGATTCAACTGCTCTAAATTTATTGTAAAGTGGAAATAATTGAAGAAAATGTCAGAAAGGAATGGTAAATGTCTTCCAAAAGATAGGAAAAGGCATAAAAGGCTGGCACTTAAAATCCACCATTTGATTCTGTTTTTCACGATGAAAAGTCCTAAAATAAATAGGAAACAGATACTTGCTCCAAAATACCAGGGACCAGAAGTAAATTGTTTATCGCCCAGTAAGTGCTTAATCCTACAGATGATAATTGTTGAATAGCAGGTACAATTTGTTCAGCAGGAATTCCTTTTGAAGATAAAACCTTTGCTACTTCCGATTTTTCATCAAGGTTCGCTCCTGAAGCTCCACCATAAATATTAGGAGCTAAAAAAGTAAGACTTTCACCCACACCCTGACTCCATTGATAAGCATAATCTTTATCAAGTCCATTGCTAGGCTCTGATTTATCAGTCGTTAAATTTGACTTACCACGAATGGTTTCAGTACTGTATTCATAGGTTGTCCAAAGCATTCCAGCATTTACTGCAACCGCAAGTAAAGAAGCGATAACTAAGTAGCTAAATGACTTAATAAAATCTTTGTTTCCTTCTTTTTTAGGGCGTGGTACAATTCGATTCCCACATAAATTAATAAAGCGATGAACAAATAGTAGGTCATCTGAATGTGGTTTGTTCTAATTTCAACAGCTAAAAATAAAGCGGTTAAAACAGCGCCCAAAAGATATTTCTTCCTAAAAGTGAGAATAATTCCAGCTAAAATTGGCGGAAAAAATGCGATAGCCATAGCTTTATTGCTATGTCCTGCATCAATAATTTGAAAATTATAAGATGAGAATGCGAAGGCGATAGCGCCTGCTGCAGCGAGCCAAGGATTGATTCTTAGCACATTGAAGAGCAAATAAGCTCCTAAAAGATATAATAAAACAGTATCTATTGGGTTTGGAAAAACAGTCTTAAAGAATGAAATTACATAAGTAGTTACGTTATTTGGATACTGAACCCAAATTTGGTAGGCTGGCATACCACCAAACATAGAATTAGTCCAAAGCGGACCTTTCCCATCTTTCGCTTTATAGTCCATGATTTCCTTCTGCATGCCTTTGGCCATGAGGACATCACTTTGGTAAAGGTCTTTACCTTGTAGCGCGGGACTGAAATACACGAAGCATAGTGCGATAAATATTCCTATAATGGCTAGATGTACACCATTTTTTTTAAACCAGTTATTCATTCTGCATAAATTAGTTGAATGTCAAAAATAGAAAAAAGCTCAAACCTGCAATGCCTGTAATTGAGCTTTGTGAAAATAAATCTATAGAAATTATTGAATTCCGCGAAATTAAGCTTAAAAACGAGCTTTTTTTACATGAAGATTTTTGGATTTAAGAAATTTTTTGGATTAAGGATTTTTAATCTCTTCATAGTCCACAAAATCACCTTCGTCATCCACCTTTGATTTAGATTTTGGAGGCATATAATCCACTCTGATGCGGCCATCAGGTGTAGGATTTTGTTGTTGATACCTCTGATTGGCTTGATTTTGTGCTTTGGTAATGATATTCTGAAATAATATGGTAAAAGCAAGCGCACAATCATCTTGATGAGCCATAAAATACAGATGGTAATAAGAGAAATTTTAATAATCCCATGTTAAAAAATTATAAAAGACAAAGATACGAGATAATTTCTTGATTAGCCTTTAAACGCATTAAATGTTACAATTCTTCGTCAGATTTCTTCTTCAATTGAGACTACCCGACCAATTTGTCCATCCTCTAGTCTGACTTTTATTCCTCGAGAATGAAATGCAGCACTGGTCAGAATACTTTGAACAATTCCCCTTGTTCTTTTGCCGCTTCGTTGATCTTTCTTTAGGATAATATCAACCTCTAATCCTGGATATATATCTTTTCTGTTTTGGCCGTTCATTTAATTAGATTTTTGATTAGCTTGGAAATCTTTCTGCCATAATTTGCTCCAGAGCATACATTTCATCTCGCAGTTTAGCAGCTTGGAGGAAGTCCATTTCTTTGGCTGCAAGCACCATTTCTTTTTTAGTTTTATCGATAGATTTTTGAAGCTCTGGTTTTGTCATGTATTGAACAATTGGATCAGCAGCTAAATTATCGGTCATTTCCTTCTCAACATAGGCTTTTTGTACTCCTCCTTTGAAATCCATCACAGAAGTCTGTTCAATAATTGCTTCACGCGATTTTCCTACTGTACGAGGAACAATTCCATGTTCTAGGTTATAGTTCATTTGTTTTTCACGTCTGCGATTAGTTTCATCGATAGTGACCGCATGCTATCTGTAATTTTATCAGCATACATGATCACGCGACCTCTATCATTTCTTGCCGCTCTACCAATGGTTTGGATTAAAGAACGTTCAGAACGAAGGAATCCCTCTTTATCCGCATCCAAAATGGCCACAAGTGATACTTCAGGTAAATCTAATCCCTCACGGAGAAGGTTAATGCCAATTAAAACATCGAAAACACCTAATCTCAAGTCCCGAAGGATTTCTACTCGCTCTAATGTTTTCACTTCCGAGTGGATATATCTTACTTTTATCCCAAGTCTATCCATGTATTTGGTAAGCTCTTCCGACATGCGTTTGGTGAGGGTAGTCACGAGCACCCGATCACCCATTTTTACCGTTTTATCGATTTCATCTAATAAATCATCGACTTGGTTACCCACGGGTCTAATCTCAATAATGGGGTCTAATAATCCGGTGGGACGAATAACTTGTCCACGAAAACACCTTCAGTACGTTCCAATTCATAATCGCCGGGGGTAGCACTCACATAAATAGTCTGTGGTGCGAGCGATTCAAACTCATTAAAATTTAGTGGTCTGTTGTCTAAAGCAGCGGGTAATCGGAAGCCATAATCAACCAATGAAAGTTTTCTTGATCGGTCGCCACCATACATGGCACGTATTTGTGGGACTGTTACATGGCTTTCATCAATTACCATGAGATAATCTTTTGGGAAATAATCTAGTAGGCAGAAAGGGCGCATTCCTGGTGTTCTACCATCAAAAAGCGTGAAAAATTCTCAATTCCACTACAGTAGCCTAGTTCGCGAATCATTTCCAAATCATAATTCACTCTTTCTTCAAGTCGCTTGGCTTCTAAAAAGCGTTTTTCATTAATAAATTGCTGCTTTCTGCTTTCTAATTCCTCTTGTATCGACCAGATAGATTCTGTAAAACGCTCTTTTGGTGTGACGAATAAATTTGCCGGAAAAACGGCTAAATGCGTCATCTTTTCGATGGTTTTCCTGTTTCTGGATCAATGGCGCTTAACTCTTCGATATCATCTCCAAAGAAAGATACACGATAAGCATAATCCATATAAGCTGGATAAATATCAACGGTATCGCCTTTTACGCGGAATGTTCCACGGCGGAAATCGGTGGTGGTACGAGAATATAAGATTTCAACTAAACGGTGTAAAAATGCATTTCTACTTATTTTTGTGCCTACCGCAAAGCGAAAAACAGAATTGGAAAAATCTTCTGGATTTCCCATACCATAAATACAGGAAATGGAAGAAACTACGATGATATCTCTTCGGCCCGACATGAGGGCTGAGGTTGTACGAAGGCGTAATTTTTCAATTTCTTCATTAATTTGAAGATCTTTTTCTATGTAAGTATTTGAAGAAGCGATATAGGCCTCTGGCTGATAATAATCGTAATAGGATACGAAGTAATTAACCGCATTTTCAGGGAAAAACTGCTTAAATTCACCATAGAGTTGTGCAGCAAGGGTTTTATTGTGACTTAAGATTAAAATCGGTTTCTGGGTTTGCTGCACCACATTGGCAATGGTAAAAGTCTTTCCTGACCCTGTTACACCCAATAATGTTTGATAATGTTCTCCATTATTTATCCCTTCAACCAGCTGTCTGATTGCTTCTGGCTGATCGCCAGTGGGTTGATATTCGGATGTGAGTTTAAATTCCATGGGTGATTACAAAGATAAGAAAGATGTAGTTAGAATGGTGTCTTGTCTTCTTAAGATTGTTTACTTATGATTGATCTCAGGTCGCTCTTCAGGTTGGTGTTGTCACCGTACCATCTTTTATTATTAGGGTGTTCCCTGTGGTCGGTGTTGTCACCGTACCACCTTCACTACGTTAAGATAGTGAGTTTTAGAATGATGGAAACGTGATAAAACCTTAATTAGTGAGAAATTATACCGCTATCGACTGGTACGGTGACAACACCGACCAGAGGAAATTTTGCGTCTCTGCGAGATCATCTCTGCGAAAATCCCTTGAATCTGCAGGAACAAAAATCATCCTCCTACAATTCAAAATTCAAATCTCCGATACGAACAAAAAAAATGCTCCCGCAGATTAACGCGGATCAGCGCAGAAACAATCTGCGGAATTCTGCGATATCTGCGGGAGAAATTGGCTGGTACTGTGACAACACCGACAGAGGTGCGGTCAGAGGTGCGACCAGTAGTCCAAATAAAGACTTGCAAGATATCATCCCGGATTTGCTCTGATTAATAAATGAACATAGATTAATATTCAATAACAAATATTAGGCGCGATCTATACATCAGTAATCACTCAACTAATTTATTATGCAAGCATAACAATCATTTTTAATGCTTCAAATTAGCTTCCAAAAGAAAAATTTCTTAAATTTAAGCATGGCATTTATACTCAGCGAAACCCCATCCATAGCGAATCATTTTATTGCCGAATTAAGGGATTCGGAGATTCAACAAGACAGCATGCGCTTCCGTAAAAATATGGAGCGCTTAGGTGAAATATTCGCTTTTGAGATTAGCAAAGGGATGAATTTCGTTGAAACGGAGTTTGAGACGAGCCTCGGGACAGCCAGCGTAGATATTTTGAAAGAGCAACCTGTTTTAGCAACTATTTTAAGAGCAGGTTTACCTCTACACCAAGGTATGCTCAATTATTTTGATAAGGCCGATTCTGCTTTTATTGCGGCTTATCGGAAAACTACAAAAGGCCATGATTTTATTATTGAAATTGAATATATTTCAACTCCCTCTCTAAATAATAAAATTGTAATTATGGCCGATCCAATGATTGCTACCGGTGAAAGTATGGTTTTATGCTGCAAAGAGCTCCTTCAAAAATTCAAGATTAAAGAACTTCATATTGTGGGAATTATAGCTAGCAGACTAGGACTAGAACATATAAAGGCCAATCTTCCTCAAGCAAAATTATGGATAGGTGCTTTAGACGAAGAGCTTACCACAAAATCTTATATCGTTCCGGGATTGGGTGATGCGGGCGATTTAGCATTCGGTGTTAAAGAATAATTTAAATTCAATTTATTTGTAGGCATAGCCTAATATTAGCGTATTTTTGAAGATATATTTAATTAAATGCGCTACAGGCACCTTTTTTTCGACCTTGATCATACCATTTGGGATTTTGATAAAAATGCAGAAGAAACACTGCATGAGCTTTACCATACCTATAAACTTAAAGATTTAGGTCTCCACTCGGCTGATCAATTTATTGAAACTTATACCCAAAACAACCACCAACTTTGGGCAGATTATCATGTGGGTAAAATTACCAAACAGGTACTCCGTGAGACGCGCTTTTCTAAAACATTTACTGATTTAGGCATATCTCCGGAATATATCCCTCATCAATTTGAAGATGATTACGTAAATATTTGTCCCACAAAAACCAATCTCTTCCCCAAAGCACATGAAACATTATCTTATCTAAAAATAAATATCGGATGCATGTAATTTCAAATGGTTTTAAGGAATCAACCGAGATGAAAATTAATAATAATGGTTTAGGAGTTTACTTCGATAATGTGATTATTTCGGAAGTTGTGGGGATAAATAAGCCCGATAAAGCTATTTTCGATCATGCTTTAAATCTCGCTGATGCACGTGTTTCCGAAAGTATGATGATCGGGGATAGCATTGAGGCAGATATTCGCGGAGCTCAAAACTTTGGGATGAAGGCCATTTATTTTAATCCTGAAGGTAAGCAAGCACCAGAGGATGTGGAACACCAAATTAATTGCCTGAGCGAACTAAAAGAAATATTATGAGTCTTGTAGGACAGTTTCAATCTTTATTTAGGGCAGTTTCGGTCTATGAAAACCTTCTTATGAGCTCTCAGAAGATGTTTTTCAGCAAAGTCCCCCAGATGGTAGCTGGTCCTATTCCGAAACCTATTCGCATATTTTTTCTTCTGGTTTATTATCCTTAAGTGCCATCCAATCTTGTATTGAAGAAAAGGAATCGATAGCAAAAAACCTATTTTTTTGGGTGGCTAGACTTATTTTATTTTTTGGTGCTTTTCCACCAGGGAAGATCAAGGCGCCCAAAAGAATTGCTGCCTTGGTGAAAAAAATCAGTAAAAAGGATGCTCAAGATTTAATTATTAAATTTAAAACAAAACTTAGCGAGCTTCAGGAGCAGATTCATTTGGCAGATCCCAAACAAAAGGTTGAGCATCCACGCCTCGGACTCCTCAATGCGTTTCAATGACTTAGATTTATTGAAGTTCATAAGCGTCATCACATCAAACAATTAAAAAGAATAAAAGCTTTTTTGTCTAAATAATTGATATACAGACTATTGTAAGTATTTAAAATTCTGGTTATTCAAATAATTTCTTGCCTAACAAATACTTTTAAACCTTTAAATCGATTTGCTTGTAGATTTTATTTCTAACTTTGATTGTTAATCTAAATTCTCTCAAAATAATTAATAATAGATGATTCAGCAGTTCAGAAGCATTAGTCCGATAAACATCATTTTATTGATTTTTATTGCTTTTCTTTTGAGATTAGGTGCTTTCATCAAGCTTCCTCAAGAAATTTCTTTTGAGTTTATGGAGCTCTTCTCAAGGTTATTGATTAGCATTCCAGAAAAAAGTGAAATTAGTCCGTCAAGCAACCTCAGCATAGCCCTCCTAATTTTAATTGTTCAGGCTTTAATTTTTAACCGAATTATAAACGCTTATAACCTTTTAGGCAAACAAACTTTCCTGCCTGCTTTACTTTATATAACCGCCGGAAGCCTGTTTAGTCCTTTTTAGTTTTAAGTCCCACACTAATTTGTAACTTTTTAATCCTCCTTATGATAGAGCGATTTTTAAGTATTTACAAAAAACAAGAGGTCACTTCAGTAATGTTTGATTTGGGAATGATTGTAGCTATAGGCACACTTTTTTACTTCCCATTTATAGCCATATTGCCATTGCTCTGGATTAGCTTAATAATTTCCGACCATTCAATTGGCGAGAGTGGGTAGCAGTTATTGTTGGCTTTATTACCATTTTCTTTTTTTTAGCGGTTTATTATTATTGGAACGATTCTTTAGAGCAATTTTATCAAATTTGGCTTCCCTTGGGTAGTAAATTTCCTACCAATTTTAATATCAATTATTATGATACATTAGTTTTAATTCCTGTAATAATTATTCTTTTCTAGGGTTTTTCCACGTTCAAAAGAACTTTTTCAGAAGCGTAGTGCACTTAAGGAAGTCGTTCCAATTGCTTTTTTCATGTTTATTTTAGCATTGGTTTCATTTTATTTGAAATCCAATATTGTTTTATATCATTTTCTGTTGTGTGTGCCATCGGCAGCTACTTTGATGGCTTATTATTTTCTTCACGCAAATCGAAGGTGGCTTTATGAGAGCTTGTATTTCTTACTTATTGGCTCCATTATCTATTTCCAATTTTTCTAAATTGCTTTAACCTTTTTTAACACAATGAGAGATCTTCACTCTCAAAAATTGAATAGATTTGTATTATGAAATTGATTTTTACGTTTAATTCGGATACAATTTATTTTTATCAGTCGCTAAATGCCTTTTGGGGCACAATTGGCTGAATTTAAATTTTCAATTTCAGAAAAATATCTTTTATCCTATGTTCAATTTCACCAATAATCTTAATTTCTGATGGCACAATTGGTAATTGATATTGGTAATTCGCGAACAAAAGTTGCTGTTTTTCAAGGTAGGAAATTGATAAAGCTTGATAAAATAGAAAAACTCGACTTAAATATCCTCAATAAATATCTAGAAGATCCAGAAATCACACATAGTATCATTTCTTCTGTCAGAGAAGATATCAGTGTTTTGGAGGATTTTCTCAAAGAAAGTACAAAATATGTCCGTTTTTCGGCGCTTCTGCCAAATGGAATAATAAATAAATATAAAAGTCCTAACACCTTAGGTCTCGATCGCCTAGCAGGTATTTTAGGGGCTCAATCCCTCTTTCCTAATCGCAATTGCATGGTTATTGATGCGGGAACTTGTATTACTTAT
>WJBH02000282.1:0-40419 GCA_013167095.2 Daphnia sinensis | reverse complement strand
TTTGTGCTTTTTATTTGCTTAACGATTGTTTTAGGATTATTAATAAATACTATATTATTGTTCGCTTCTCTTGTTTTTATGTATTATATTTCATTTTAGCAGTTTATTCTGTTATTCAATTAACTAAAAAAGCTAAGCAACTTTTTATCATCCCATTTATTTATCCGATAATTCATATCAGTTATGGATTAGGTTATTTAATTGTATTTTTCATTTTATTTTTCTAAAAGAAAACCATCTGAAAAACAAAAAATCATGAGTAGATAATTATTAGTTCACAACTAATTTTGAGGCTACTTTTCTATATTTACAAAAAAAACAAATATGATTCCATTTTCTCCGCCAGTATTGATCAACGTGTTATTGATGAAAGTAACAGCCGCATTAACATCTGGTTGGATAACTACTGGTCCGCGCACCAAATTATTCGAACAACAATTAACTGAATATTGTGGTAACAAATGTACAGTTGCGTTAGTTCGTGGACTGCTGGAATGGATTGTTGTTGCGTTTGGTGGGGTATTGGTGAAGGAGATGAAGTGATAGTTCCTGCAATCACATATTGTGCATCTGCAAATGTGATTGTTCATACTGGAGCAAAACCTGTGATGGTTGATTTAAATGCAGATGACTTCAATCTTTCAATAGCAGCGATAAAGAAAGCCATCACTCCAAGAACAAAGCAATTATGCCGGTAGATTTAGCGGGCTTTCCATGTGATTATGATGCGATTTATGCACTTGTGAATGACCCGGAAATCAAAAAAATATTTCAAGCTAATTCGCCCAATCAAGAAAAGTTGGGGAGAATCTTAATTGCAGCTGATGCTGCACATTCTTTTGGAGCAACATACAAAGGTAAAAAGTCAGGTAGGTTTGGCAGATGTCACTTGTTTTTCTTTTCATGCTGTAAAAATTTAACGACTGCCGAAGGCGGAACGATGTCAATAAATTTACCTGATCAATTTGATCACGAGAGATTTATAAAGAATTGTGCATGAAAATGCTCCACGGACAAAGTAAAGATGCGTGGCGAAATCGCAAAAAAGGAAATTGGCGTTACGATGTATTGGAACCTGGGTATAAATTTAATATGACAGATATTCAAGCTGCAATTGGATTGGTTGAGCTTGCTCGTTTTCAAGAAAATATTGATCGAAGAAAACAATTTGTTTGGCTTATAATGAGGGGTTATCTTCAGAAAAATGGGCGCTTCTTCCAGTTTTAAAAGACGAAAAAGAGAAACGTGTTATCATTTGTACCAATGAGAATAGCAGGGGCAAGCGAGCCGCAACGCGATGCAATCATGCAAGCGATTTTTGATCAAGATGTTTCAGTAAATGTTCACTTTCAACCGTTGCCTTTGTTAACAGCTTATAAAAATCTAGGCTATAAAATGGAAGACTATCCTGAAGCTTGGAACAAGTACGCCAATGAAATCACATTGCCTGTTTATTTCGATTTGTCTGATGAGCAAGTACAAATTGTTATCACTGCTGTAAAAAATGCGGTAAAACAGGTTCTTGGATGAAACGTTTGTTTGACATCCTTGTTTCTTTCTTCATCTTGCTGTTGTTTTTACCAATTGCAGTGATAATTGCTTTCGTTATTTCGTTAGAAAGCAAAGGAGGTGTTTTCTATTTTCAAGAAAGAATTGGTAAGAATGGTGTTCCATTTCAATGTGGAAATTTCGCACCATGCAGAAAAATGCTGATCAATATGGGAAGTTAACAGTAGGAATGAATGATGCACGAATTACAAAAGCTGGATTGTTTTTACGGAAATACAAACTAGACGAATTCCCTCAATTTGTTAATGTTTTTTTAGGTCAAATGAGCATAGTGGGACCTCGACCTGAAGTGCAAGAATATGTTTCATTATATACAGAAGAACAGCGAAAAGTATTAGACGTGAAGCCAGGAATTACTGATTATGCTTCGTTGGAATATTTCAACGAAAATGAATTGCTTGGAAATCAACTGATCCTAAAAAAAACATACATCGAAGAAGTGATGCCTGCAAAACTAGCCATTATCGAAAGTATGTGCAGCATTCAGGATTTTTTCAAGATATTAAAATCATGTGGTTGACTTTTATGAAAATTCTTAGTCGTAAATAAGATTCATAACATTCACTGCTTAAAAACATTCTTTTTCACCACACGCCCATCTTCGCTTTCGATGTAAACGAAAAACCAACCGTTGGGTAAATCAGCCAATGAAAAACAGTTGTTTGGAAGCGGATGCGCTTTGACTACCTGCCCATTCAAATCAATCAGTTGAATTGTTTTTATTGCCAACAGCAGTTTGAACAATTAACAAATCACTCGTTGGATTTGGATAACAACGCACTTCGAAGTTTTCAGAAGTTTCATTAGTGATTACTTCTGGGCTTTGCCTTGAAAAACAAGAAAGAACAAACTAAAAATGAGTAAACGTTTCATGATGATCGATTTATTCTATAATTTAACGAAGAAAAAGGGTTACAGATGATTACTAAAATTTCAGACGAAAAACAACGATTTTTTTGACCGTGTTTATCAAGTTGTGGGTTTAATTCCAACCGGAAGAGCAACGAGTTATGGTGCAATTGCAAATTATTTAGGCGCGAAAAAGTCAAGTAGAATGGTTGTTTGGCGATGAATGCAGCACATAAAAATCCTGAAATACAAGCACACAAAGTAGTGAATAGAAATGGATTACTTACAGGAAAACATCATTTCCCAACAGCAGAAACAATGGAGCAACGCTTAGTGCTGATGGTATTCAAGTTGTTAATGACGCAATTGCAAATTGGGAAACTGTTTTTTGGGACCCTAATAAAGAATTGTTATAAGTATTTTTACTTAATCGAAGTCAGTAATTCTTTGAATGATTTCCAGTGACAAGACTCTTCGTATATTCCTTTAATTCAGCTTTAAACAACCGTTCATTACCAGATAAGTGTGCATGAAAATCAATTTCTTTTGCCACTTTTTTAAAGAATGTACCGGTTTGTTGTTTGTTGAATGAATTGTAACAGCATCATTTACAATAGTTTTACACTGATTTAATTGTCTTTCGTATTCCGACTGACAAGAAAATGTAATAAAACCTAAGCTAAAGATCAGTAGTATTTTCATGTTACAAATTTAATGAACTTATGATATGTTTTTTCCTGAATCCGTACTTTTAGCATACATAAACATGTGTAATCAAATGAAATGTTTGTGTGATTCATTGTGATAAAATGGCTAAAAATTGTGTAATTCATTGTACTTTATAACATGATATTAGTCACGGGAGCTACAGGTTTATTGGGTGCACACGTTGTTGTAAATTTGATTTCAAAAGGTCATAAAGTGAGAGCAATGTACCGGAATGCCTTCAAAAAGCATGTGATCGAACAATTACTTCATCATTATAAGTGTGCTAATAAATCCGAATTACTTGCATTAATTGAATGGTTCCAAGAAAGATATTCTGGATGTGCAATCGGTTGAAAATGCCAGTAAAAGATGCTCCGCGATCATTCATTGTGCCGGAATGGTTTCAATTGCAACACGCGATTTTACTGAACTTTTTGAAGTAAACAGAACGGGTACGGCTAATATGGTTAATGAGGCGCTTGCCGCTAAAACAAGCTATTTTATACATGTTTCTTCAACCTCAGCAATGGTAGTGATACCTTAATGAATGATGGTGTAAAGCGCGAATCAAATCACTGGAATGCCAATGAAAAACAAGTGGATACGGTGTTTCAAAATACAGCGCTGAAAAAGAAGTTTGGCGTGGTATTGAAGAGGGGCTTTCTGCTGTAATTGTTAATCCGAGTGTGTTTTTGGTCCTGGAAATTGGTCCGAAAGTTCGCTTAGTTTATTCCAAACTATTCAAAATGGATTGTGTTCTATACAAAAGGTGGCAATGCATTTGTCGATGTCCGTGATGTTAGTGATATAATTGGCAGATTATTAGAGAAAAAGGTGGCGAATGAACGCTTTCTGATTGCTGGGCATAACCTTTTATTCAACGATTTATTCAGTCAAATTGCAGAGGAGTTGAAGGTAAAGCCACCACGTATTTTTAGCCCGTAAATTCTTAACTGAAATAGCTTGGAGAGTTGTAGGAGTTGTCGCATTTATATTGGTAAAAAAACCTGCGATAACGAAAGATGCTGTCCGAGGTTCTCATTCCATAACGCAATTTTCGTCTGAAAAAATTAAATCGTTATTTCCTGATTTTGAGTTCATTCCAATTAAGGAAACAATAAAGAACACGATTAACGGTAAAATGGATTAACCAAATTATTTATTCGTTTTCAAGTTCAATTCTGCATTGATAAAATCAATGTAATTCAACAATTTTTCGCGGCCAAATTTTGATTCAGCTGAAGTGGTGAACACAGGAGGTAATTCTTCCCAATATTTCACATTTCTTTTTGTAAGCAGCAAGATTTTTTTGAAGTGCTGAACTTGATAATTGTCGATTTTAGTGGAAAACCATTGAAAAACGGCAATTGTTTTTCTGCACACAGGTCATAAACTCTAAATCAATTTTCTGCACCTCTAAACGCGAATCGATTAAGACAAAAATATTGATCAATGTTTCACGTTTCATCAAATATTCTGAAATGAACTTTTTCCCATTGATTTCTGCTCGTTTTAGAAGCTTCGCATAACCGTATCCAGGTAAATCAACCAAATACCAATCGCCATTAATTAAAAAGTGATTGATTAATTGTGTTTTTCCAGGTCGGCCTGATGTTTTAGCTAAATCTTTTTCTCGTAATCATGTTAATCAAAGAAGATTTACCAACGTTTGAGCGACCAATGAATGCGTATTCAGGTTTGCCGTCTGTCGGACATAATTTAATATCCGTGTTGCTTATAATAAATTTTGCTTCTTTGATTATCCATGAGGAATTGTATTTTTACAAAGGTAGCACTTTATAAGTAAAAGTCCCCACAATGAATTTGCAACACAGAACACGTATCTTTGCAACATGGCAAAATTGGTGGTATACGAAGATGATTTTTGTTTTGTTGTCAACAAACCAAACAATGTTGTCGTTCATCATTCCAAATACGCGGGTCAGTTCGACGAAATGTCTTTGGTTGAATGTTGCGTTTGGAAGGATTGAGACACCAATCCAGTTCACCGTTTGGATCGAAAAACTTCAGGGCTTATTCTTTTGTGAAAGATGCCACGAATGCCCGTAAATTCCAGCAATTATTCGATGATCAACTGATTCAGAAAGAATACCGAGCGCTATTACGCGGACATTTGCCTGCGCTGCTGGAATAATTGATACACCTGGTCAAAAACGAGCGCGGAAATCACAAAGAAGCCTGACTGAGTTTTGCTGTCTTGAGCATTTTATCCGCGATTACAGTATTCCGCCCTACGAACAACAACGCTACAGTTTGGTGGAATTTGTTCCAAAGACAGGACGTATGCATCAGTTGCGTATTCATGCAAACAAAATTGCCCACCCCAATCATTAACGATCCAAAATACGGCAACTGACACCACAACCATTATTTTCAAGAAGTGTTAGGTATTCCCTTTTGTTTCTACACGCACAAAAACTAGCATTCAAACATCCATTTACAAGTGATTTAGTAACTATTGAAGCGCCTTTACCCGATTTCTGGCAGGAATTCTTGAATAAATAAACTTCTTTTTTATCAGATTATTCGTCACTTGCTTCTGTAGGTGACCAATTGTTCGTATCTGCTATTTTTCCACATTTTTACATTTGTTACCACTTTTACCACTCAGTTTATTTTTAGCTATTTTCAATAAAATCAATGGTTTTCAAATATTTTGTAACCTTTGTGGTGTTAATAGCGTATGAAGTTATTAACAAAGTGCAAAACGGTGGTAAAAGTGGGTTTTTTCCCCTAATTTTACCCATTATAAATAGCTATGGCTGGACTTGTAGGAGAATTTGAGGTAAGACTGGACGGAAAAGGAAGATTCCTTTCCTGCTAGCTTGCGCAAGCAACTTTCTCCAGAAGCTCAGGAGCAATTCATGTTAAACAAAGGTTTTGAAGAGTGTTTGACCTTATACCCAATGAATGAATGGGATAAATTAGCGGCAACCTTGTCAAAATTGAATTTATTTAAACCAAAAAACAGAATGTTCTACCGTTTGTTCCATCAAGGGGCAAAACAGATTGCGTTAGATAATGCAGGTAGAGTATTGATTCCTGTCATGCACATGGAACGTGTTGGTTTAGATAAAGAAGGGATGTTAATCGCTTATAACGACAGAAATTGAAATCTGGGACAAGTCCAAGTATTTCCAACTAATTGATGGAAACATGGCTGATTTCGCTGATTTGGCGGATGAAGTAATGGGTGACTTGGGGAATGACGACGAATAACGATTTTACATATCATGTGCCTGTCATGTTGCAGGAGTGTATCGATGGATTAGCTATTAATCCAGATGGTATTTATGTTGATGTCACTTTTGGTGGTGGCGGACATTCCCAAGCTATTTTTGAGCAACTTTCTCCGAAAGGTCAATTAATTGTTTTTGATCAAGATCCGGATGCACGCAATAAGCATGGGACGCTCCTAATTTCCATTTTGTCGCTGCAAACTTCGCATTTTTAAAAAATCATTTACGTGTATTAGGTTTTCCTTTAGTAGATGGAATTTTAGCAGACTTAGGTGTTCTTCTCATCAATTTGATGACGCCAAAAGAGGTTTTTCGATTCGTGCAAATGAACAATTAGATATGCGCATGAATCATCAGGTGATGTTACAGCTCAAAACATTGTTGCTACTTATAACGAAGAAGAATTAGCCCGCATTTTTAGAGCATATGGTGAGTTAGATCATCCGTATAAAACAGCTGTTGAATTAGTAAAAGCTGTAATAAGTCTAAAATTAAAACAACAGGTGATTTAATGGAAGCGTTAGCTGCTGTTGCGCCTAAATTCAAAGATCACAAGTTTTTCGCTCAAGTTTTTCAGGCTTTGCGTATTGAAGTGAATCAAGAAATGCAGGTGTTGGAAAAATTCTTAAATCAAACTGCTGAGGTGATGAAGCCAGATGCGCGTTTGGTGGTAATGTCTTATCATTCATTGGAAGATCGTTTGGTGAAAAACATGATGAAACGTGGCAATTTGGACGGAACCATTGAAAAAGATTTTTTCGGAAATGTATTGAAGCCATTTGAAGAAGTATATAGAAAGCCAATCGCTCCGTCTGAAGCGGAAATTCAAATAAATACGCGCGCTAGAAGTGCTAAACTTAGAATTGCGAAAGAGTTGCAGATGCAAAATGAGTTGATTGATAGAGAGGAAATGGGCAATCCGATGGATGCTGTTAGAGGTGGAAAGGTCACGAAAACGACTACTGCTTCAAAACCGCGTGCACCAAAATCAACTACTTTGAAAAAAGGAAAACGTCAAAGTTTATTTGTACAATACTCAATGGAGACATATTAAAACGCGACTTTGTCCTCAATAATTTGACCTTTATTTTTTCTTGTTGCTTTTATTGATGTTAATGGTTGCCAAAGGATACTATGGTAAACAATTGCAAAAAGATATCAATGATATGCAAACAGAAGTGGATGCAGAAACGGCGGAATACGTTGAGAAAAAAGCACAATTAGAAGAAGCAACTGCACGCTATAGATTGGTGAAGAAATTAGAAAAACACGGATTAAAAGAAACGGTTAATCCAGCTATTGTCATTCGTATTAAAAAAGAGAAAGATGAGTAACGATAAGAAAGCCCAATTTGGCGAGCTACTTTGTTTACGTAGCTTTCTTTATTGCATTGTTCAGTGTGATTGTAAAAACGTTCATGATTCAGAACGAAGGCAATGCAGCATTTTTCACCGAAACGAAAGAGAAAATCCCTACACGAGCGGTTGAACATTTTCCAAGAAGAGGTGAAATTTGGATCGCAATTTCACACCCTTATTGATTTCGGTTTCCTTGTATGATTTACACATGGATCCAACGGTTATGATCAAGAGGTGTTGACAAAGAAATTAGTGATTTGTGTGCGGGTTTAAGTCAATTGTTTCCTGAAACAACAGCACGCGAATTTGAAAATTACATTAGAAAAGGGCGCGCACGCGGAAAGCGCTATTTGACAATTAAAAATCGTGCGACAAATGAGCAACGAAGAAGAGTGAATGAATTACCAATTTTCAAATTGGGTAGAAATAAAGGAGGTTTATCGAAACAAAAGAAACAACCTTACGCAAACGTCCACACGGCGACATGCTAAAACGAACGTTGGGTTATTACCGCATAGATGGGCCCAACACGATAAGCGTTGGATTAGAAGGAGCTTTTAACCAATATTTAGCTGGCGAACCCGGTAAAGAAGTAGAGCAAAATTTCTTCGGGTTGGAAAAAAACTGGCCAAGTTTTACGTCAACCTATCGAAGGAGCAAACTTGATTAACTTCATTGGACATGAATATTCAAGAAGTTGCTCATTCTGAGTTATTACGTCAATTGAAAAATCAAGGTGCTAAGAATGGAAGTGTGATTGTAATGGATGTGAAAACTGGATTTATTCGCGCTATTGCAAGTTGCAAGTTGATGAAAAAGGAGAGTACAGCGAAATGTTTAATCATGCGATCGGAACAAAAGAAGTTCCAGGCTCGACGTTTAAATTGGCTTCCATTATGGCTGCTTTAGAAGATGGGAAAATCAATTAACCGATACGGTAAATGCAACAGGTATTTACCAGTTTCGAGGAGGTAAATTGACAGACTCTAACAAATATGGATACGGAAAAATCACGATCCAAAAGCTTTTGAAAATCTTCCAATGTTATTTCAAAAATCATCAATGCAGCCTACAGAGATGAGCCTGAGTGTTTTTAAAGCGGTTAAAAGAGTTTGGATTGACAGAAGCATTAGGGATTGACATCAAAGGAGAAGTAGCGCCAGTTGTTCATTATCCAGGCTCTAAAGGTTGGTCAGGTTTAACTTTGCCTTGGATGGCGATTGGATACGAATTTCAACAAACACAAGACATTGCAAACATTAGCGTTTTACAATGCAGTTGCTAATAATGGTGTTTTTGTAAAACCGCAATTTGTAGAGCAGATAAGAAGAGGTGCGCAAGTCATCAAAACATATAAACCAATTGTGCTTCGTAAAAAAATCTGTTCCGATAACACCTTGAAATTAATGCAAGAATGTTTGGTCGGTGTAGTAAAAAGAGGAACAGGAAGCGATTTACAATCGTCACTTTTTGATATTGCAGGAAAAACAGGACTGCTGTTGTTTTGAATGACAACGGAAAATTTGGAACAGGAGGTGACAAGAAATACAAGCGTCTTTTTGTGGTTATTTCCCTGCGAAAGAATCCAATTTATTCGTGTATTGTAGTCGTTTTCTGCTCCGTCAAAAGACATTTATGGCGCAACTGTTTCTGGAACTGTCTTTACAGCAATTGCCAACAAAGTATATTCCAATACATTGAAATACCACAAAGCAATCAACGAGGCGAAAAAAAGATCGTTAGAGCCACCAGTATCAATTGATGGTAATAATAATGACTTAGTTACTATTCTGAAAAAGTTAAAAGTACCCTATCATCAACAAGTTATTCAGAATGGAGCTCAACAGCTGCTAACACAATAAAGTTGTTATATCTCCAATGAAATTCAATAAAAAGTTGTTCCAAATGTGATTGGTTTGGCTGCACGTGATGCTGTTTACTTGATAGAACGTTAGGCATGCATACCTCTTTACGTGGAAGAGGTAAGTTGTAACCCAATCAATAAAAGCAGGAACTGTAGCATACAGAGGTGGATTAGTAGAAATTGTTTTGGAATGAAATTAATTAAAGAAATAGCGATACATACTGAAGTGCTTGATTGGATTGGTCCGAACGACTTATCTATTGATGCACTTGTCTTCGATTCTCGAAAAGCATCAAGAGCAAACGCATTTGTTGCAATTAAAGGTACAACAGTCGATGGACATCAATTTATTCAACAAGTTATCGATCAAGTTGTTTGTGTGTCGTTGTTGAACAAGTTCAAGAGTTACCTGAAACAGTGACTCAAATCGTTGTTCCTTCGACAGCGAAAGCATTGGGTGAAATGGCACACGCTTTTTATGACTTTCCTTCCAATGATATCCAATTAATAGGTGTTACTGGAACGAATGGCAAAACAACAACAACAACACTTTTACACCGATTATATACGAAACTTGGTACAAAGTAGGATTGATTTCTACGGTTGTCAATTTAATCGGCGAAGAAGAAATTCCTGCAACGCACACAACTCCTGATCCAGTTTCGTGAATGCCTTGTTAGCTGACATGGTTGCTGAAGGTGTGCTTTGGTTTTATGGAAGTTAGTTCCCATGCTGTCGCGCAATACCGTATTGCTGGTTTAAACTTAAAGTTGCTGCGTTTACCAATATCACGCACGATCATTTGGATTATCACGGAACGTTCAAGGAAATATAAAAAGCAAAAAAAGGATTGTTCGACGGATTAGCGAAAGGTGCACATGCCTTGGTGAATGTGGACGATAAGAATGGACGTGTAATGGTGCAAAACACCCATGCTACTGTTGCAAACTTATGCGTTAAAATCGCATGCTGATTTCATGGTGAAAGTAGTATGGAAAACAGTTTCAATGGCTTGTTAATCACGATAATGGAACGGAGTTATGGACGCGTTTAATCGGTGATTTTAACGCGTATAATATGGCAACGGTTTTTGAATAAGTCAATTATTGGGAACCGACAAAATAGAAGTGTTGACAATTTTAAGTCAATTAGAATCAGTCGATGGTCGTTTTCAATTCATGAAATAACAAAGGCAAAACAATTGCTATTGTCGATTATGCGCACACACCTGATGCGTTATTGAATGTATTAAAACAATTGAGACATCGTACACGCAACGAACAAGTTATTACTGTTGTGGATGTGGTGGAGATAGAGACGCATTGAAACGACCTGAAATGGCAAAAATTGCAGCGGAAATGAGTAATCGCGTGATTTTGACATCTGATAATCCTAGAACAGAGGATCCTCAATCGATTTTAATCAAATGGAAGTTGGAGTTGAAGCCATCAACGCGCAAAAGTATTGTCGATTCTTGATCGCGACCAAGCAATTAAAACAGCAGTAACTTTAAGTCAACCAGATGATATTATTCTTATCGCTGGAAAAGGACACGAAAAATACCAGACATCAATGGCGTGAAACATCCCTTTGATGATTATGAAATAGTAAAAAATTACCTTAATAAACTAGATAAATAATGTGACGTATCTCTTTGATTATTTTGGAACAATTAGATTTCCCTGGAGCGGACTTTTTCAGTTCATTTCGTTCAGAGCTTCAATGGCTTTAATAACATCACTCATCATTTCGATTGTTTCGGTAAACGGTTGATTTTGTTATTGCGCAAACAACAAATTGGCGAAACTGTTCGTGATTAGGGTTATCAGGACAAATTGAAAAACAAGGAACACCGACAATGGGTGGGTTAATTATCCTAGCCGCAATACTAATTCCAACATTGTTGTTTGCAAAACTGCACAATGTATATGTGATAACGATGCTTTTAGCAACTGTTTGGCTAGGCGCAATTGGATTTATCGATGATTACATCAAGGTTTTCAAGAAAAACAAAGAAGGGTTAAAAGGTCGTTTTAAGTTGTTGGTCAAATCGGTGTAGGAATTATTGTTGGCTCAATCATTTATTTCCATCCAGATGTTCAAGTACACAAACGTGTTCCTGCAGATTATCACTACAAGCAGGGGAAGCAATTGTCTCTCACCAACATGTGAATGCTTCAGATGATAAAAACGATCACTCAAAATGGATTGTGACAAGAGATATGACCACAACAATTCCTTTCGTGAAAAATAACGAATTCAATTACAATTGGTTAATCGGTGATATCGATAAATCATATGGTTGGTTATTGTTTATTCCATTTGTCATTATCGTTGTAATAGCGGTTTCAAATGGCGCAAACATGACCGACGGACTCGATGGTTTAGCAACAGGAACAAGTGCAATTGCAGGGATAGCATTAGCGATTTTAGCATATGTTACTTCCAATATTCGCTTTGCGGATTACCTCGATGTGATGTATATCCCATACGCAGAAGAATTGGTAATTTTCATTGCAGCATTTGTTGGAGCTTGTGTAGGATTCTTATGGTACAATAGTATCCAGCACAAGTTTTCATGGGTGACACAGGAAGTTTAGCATGGGTGGAATCATTGCAGTTTTTGCCATCTCAATCCGCAAGGAGTTATTGATTCCAGTTTTGTGCGGGATCTTCTTAGTAGAAAATCTATCAGTGATTTTACAAGTTGGTACTTCAAGTATACCAAGAAAAGATTCGGTGAAGGCAAGCGTATTTTCTTTGATGGCTCCTTTGCATCATCATTACCAGAAAAAAGGATTGCACGAAGCTAAAATAGTTGCGCGTTTTTGGATGTAGCTGTTTTGTTAGCTGTTGTCACTATCGTAACATTGAAATTGCGTTAATGACTATCAACATTAAATAGTGGTTATTCTGGGCGCTGGCGAAAGTGGCGTTGGTGCAGCAATTCTTGCTCAAAAAATGGGTGCAACTGTTTTTGTGTCTGATTTTGGTAAAAATTATGCTGAATACCAAGAAGAGTAAATCGATTTGACTGACTTGGGAACAAGAACAGCACACGATGGATAAAATCCTTGCGGCTGATGTAGTAATTAAGTCGCCTGGTATTCCTGAAAAAGCACCTGTAATGAAAGCTGTTCGCGAAAAAGGTATCCGCGTCGTTTCTGAAATAGAATTTGCAGGATATTTTACAACGGCTAAAAAAATATGTATTACAGGTAGTAATGGCAAAACGACTACTACCATGTTGATTCACCACATGCTGAAAAAAGCGGGATTAATGTCGGATTAGCTGGGAATGTTGGGTATAGTTTAGCGAAGCAAGTTGCGGAAGAAAACCACGATTATTATGTAATAGAATTGAGTTCTTTTCAATTGGATGACATGACAGATTTCAAAGCTGAAATTGCCATTTTAACAAACATTACACCCGATCATTTAGATCGCTACGACTATGTCATGCAGAACTATGTGAACTCAAAATTCAGAATACTCAACAACCAAACTGCTGCTGATTATTTTATATACAATGCAGACGATGCAACAATAGTTGCTGAAATAGAAAAAAGAACACTTACAGCAAAAGCTTTGCCTTTCTCTATGGACAAAAGAAATAGCAGAAGGAGCGTATACAGCAAACAAACAACTCATTATAAATTTTAACAATCAATTCAGTATGTCAATTCACGATTTAGCATTAAAGGGTAGACACAACACCCAAAATTCCCTCGCTTCAGGTTTAGCAGGAAGAATATTAGATATTCGCAAAGAAGTTGTGCGCGAAAGCTAATGGATTTTGTAAACGTAGAACACCGTTTAGAATCGTTGTTGCTAAAGTTTGTGGTATTGAATTCATCAATGATTCAAAAGCGACGAACATCAATTCAACTTGGTTTGCTTTAGAAAGCATGGAGCAACCAACTGTATGGATTGTTGGTGGAGTTGATAAAGAAACGATTATTCCGAATTGACTGCCTTGGTGAAAGAAAAAGTGTCAGCAATCATTTGCTTAGGGAAAGACAATCAAAAAATAATTGATGCTTTTTCTGATGTAGTTGATACAATCGTTGAGGCAAATTCTGCAATGGAAGCTGTCGCATTTGGTTACCGTTTGGCGAAAAAAGATCAAACTGTTTGTTGTCACCTGCATGTGCTAGTTTTGATTTGTTCGAAAACTACGAAGACAGAGGAAATCAATTCAAACAAGCAGTTCGTTCATTATATTTCCAACATGGAATTAAAACGTAAAATAGCTGAAAATCCATTATTGGAAGCGCGTGCTGAAGCATTGAAAAAATGCCGAAGTCAGTCGCTCCGTCCCTTGGGAAAATTGTGGGGGATGGATGTTTTTACGTGGGTAAATCCATCAGTGCATGAATTAGCTGCTACATTCATTCATTTCCATTTCCGGTTTATTTATTTGCACCAGCACAATTAATTATTGAGTTTGCAATGGTAGATGATGAAACCTTGAAATTAGTGAGTTGGATCGGTCAATACGACAAAAATGTAACTGAAATGACGCGTCAATTAGTTCTGAAGCAATTCAATTTTCCGCAACACAAATTCAGTTTCAGAAACAATTGATTTAATGCGCTTAAATAGGATGGATCGTCTTATCGTTTTGTTTGTAGCAGCAGGAAATGAGTGGAAGTCGAAAATAAATGAATTTGAAGAATTTGTGAAAACAGCTCAGCAATCATGATACAATTATTACGCAAATATTTCAAAGGGGACATGGTGATTTGGGTTATTACCCTCATCCTTCTTGGTTTTTCGCTGGTTTCAGTGTATAGTTTTGTGCCTATCCTGTTAAAATGGAAGGTGGAACACCCTTTAAATATTTGTTCAAGCATTTTGTATATATCGTTTTAGCAGTTTTGTCGATGTATTGGATACACAAAAAAGATCCCAAATACATTTCTCAATTATCTAAGATTATTTACTACGGATCTGTCGTTTTATTGGTGTTTACGATGTTCTTTGGAACAAAAGTAAACGAGGCAGGGCGCTGGGTGAAAATACCTTTTGTAGGGTTGACATTTCAATCTCCGATTTTGCCAAATTAGCCCTCATCATCTACGTTTCACGCTTGTTGTACAAAAAACGTGAAAACTTGAATTCATGGAAAGAAGGATTCTTCCGGTAATGTTGCCGATAATAGTTATTTGTGGGTTGATTGTTAAAGATAACTTTTCAACGGCAGCAATTTTATTCATGATTTCTTTCACATTGCTTTTTGTTGGTCGTGTGCCAATTATAAAATTAACATCAGTTATTGCTGGTGGAGTGTTATTGTTTATGATGATTGTAGGGGTGCATAAAGCACTTCCTGATTTAAATATATTACCACGGTATGAAACGTGGGTCAACCGCTTTAATAACAAATTAGAAGGTAATTCTGATATTGATGCGGCAGGGAATTTACAAGCTAACAATGCCGAACAAGCAATTTATTTAGGAGGTATTTTAGGTCAAGGTATTGGCAAGGGTAAAGTAAAAGAATTTATTCCTGAAGCCTATGCCGATTTTTTCTACGCATCTTTGTGGAAGAATTTGGTCTAATTGCAGCAATTGTTTTGATATTGTTTACCTGATATTATTTATAGGATCATGCGCATAGCGCTGAAATCGACAAACTGTTCGAAACATATCTCAGTATTGGGATTGGAATTTTATTGTTGTCGCAAGCAACAGTTAATATGATGGTTTGTACTGGCATTTTCCCTGTTACAGGGCAAAATATGCCGTTTTTAGCAATGGGAGGATCAGCCATGATTATGGCTTGTATTTCAATTGGTATCGTGCAAAGTATCGCTTGTCGACAATTGCCAGATGATGATAAAATTAGTACTGAAAACGCATGAAAAAAATTGAACGAGTAATCATATCTGGTGGTGGAACTGGAGGTCATATTTTTCCGGCGATAGCAATTGCCAATGAAATCAAAGCACAGAATTCCGATGTGGCAATAACTTTTGTTGGCGCGGAAGGGAAAATGGAAATGGAAAAAGTTCCTGCTGCAGGTTATTCAATTATTGGCTTACCAATAGTTGGTTTCAACGGAAATTGACCCTTTCTAATTTTATTCTCCCATTTAAATTATAAAAAGCTTGTGGAAAGCGCGTTCAATTATTAAACGTTTAAAACCTCAAGTGGTTATCGGAGTTGGTGGTTATGCAAGTGGCCCAACGTTAAAAATGGCCCAACAATTGGGTGTTTCAACAGTCATTCAAGAACAAAATTCATTTCCTGGAAAAAAAAATCGCTTGTTGGCGAAAAATGTAGTGCGCGTTTGTACAGCATATCAAGGATTGGACAACGTTTTTCCTGCTGATAAATAAGATTAACAGGAAATCCCGTTCGTTCGGAATTAGCAGCAATATCGATCGATAAAGCAACTGCTTTTTCTTTTTTTGAAGGCTTAGATGCAAGTAAAAAAAACAATTTTAGTCATTGGTGTAGCTGGGTGCTAGGACGTTGAATGAAGCGGTTCAACATAGTTTGCAACAAGTAATTGCTGCAGGTTATCAAGTTATTTGGCAGTGCGGAAAGTTTTATCACACTGCAATGCGTGATTTTTTATCAGCAAATCCGGTTGTAGGAGTTTATTTGTGTGATTTTATTGCACGAATGGATGCAGCATATACAGCCGCAGACTGTATCGTCTCGCGCGCAGGTGCCTTATCCATATCTGAATTATGTTTGATTGGGAAGCCAACTGTCTTGGTGCCATCTCCAAATGTTTCGGAAGATCATCAAACCAAAAATGCAATGGCTTTGGTCGCTAACGATGCCGCACTTTTAGTGGCTGATGCAGTTGCGAAAAACACCTTGTTTGATGAAGTAATGACCTTGCTTAATAATGAAGAACGGAGCAATCAGTTAGCGCAAAATTGTAAGAAAATGGGCTTGCCCAATGCGACAAAGGACATCGTTAGAATTATAACAGAAATAGTAAACAAATGAATCAGCTGGAAGGTGTAAAACGGTTTTATTTCATCGGTATTGGGGGCATTGGTATGTCCGCTTTAGCACGTTATTTTTTCTCGAAAGGATATGCTATCGCTGGTTATGATAAAACACCTTCGCCCCTGACTGATCAATTGCAACAAGAAGGGATTTTAATTCATTTTACTGATTTAGGAAAAAATATTCCAGCACCATATCATGAGGTGGAAGGGACAGTTGTTGTTTATACGCCTGCAATCCCTAAAAATATGCAGGAATTGTGTTTCGTACAACAACAGCATGTCGTTTACAAACGCAGTGAAGTTTTAGGATTGATTACCAAAACGAGCAAAGGAATTGGCGTGGCTGGCACACATGGAAAAACAACAACTTCAACGATGTTAGCACATGTAATGCATCAATCACAAACAAAAATGTGCTGCATTTTTAGGAGGAATTTCAACAAATCTACAATCAAATGTCCTTGTAGATAGTTCGGCTGAATATACCATAGTTGAAGCAGATGAATTTGACCGTTCATTTTTACGCTTATCGCCCTTTGCAAGTATTATTACTGCAATGGATCCCGATCACCTAGATATTTATGGAACCGCAGCAGCTTTCTATGATACTTTCCAACAATATGCTGATAAACACAGTGGAAAAACCTTGGTTTATAAACACGATTTACCACTAAAAATCACTGGGTTCAACGCAATTTCTTACGGTTTAAATCAACCAGACGCTACTGTTTTTGGAACGAATTTAACTGCTGAAAACGGACGTTTTTTGATGGATATTTCAGGTCCTTTTGGAAAATGGGAGGCTGTTGAGCTTGGATTGCCGGGAATTCATAATGCAGAAAATGCCTTAGCGGTTGTAGCGATGTGCCACGATATCGGTTTGTCAGCTGATGAAATTCGAGCTGGGTTGCAAAGTTTTAGAGGTGTAAAAAGACGATTTGAATACCAAGTGCGTACGCCAGATTTTGTTTACATTGATGACTATGCGCATCATCCAACAGAAATTGCTGCGCTTGTTTCTTCCGTTCGGATGATTTATCCAGATAAGAAAATAGCAGGAATTTTTCAACCGCATCTATTCTCTAGAACACAAGACTTTTTTGATGGATTTGTCAAAGAATTAAGTCAACTTGATGAAGTATTATTATTGCCAATATATCCAGCTCGTGAAGAGCCTATTGAAGGGGTAAGAAGTGATGTCTTGGTCGCTCAAATTGGCAACAAAGCAACCTTAGTGTCAACCGAAGATGTATTGGATTGGTCTAAAAATACGGATGCTGCTGTTGTACTAACAATTGGTGCGGGAGATATAGACCGTATTGTTCCTGAATTAACAACAATATTTGAACGCAATCATCATGAATAAAAAACTTAAAATAGCACTTTGGACAACCGTAGTTGTTTTAGTTTTTGTTGTCTTGTACATTGCAAGGAAACAGCAAGAAGAGGCAGCTGCTCAAGCTCCAGTTATAGCTATTTCAGTGGTTGATGAAAATGCGTTTTTAACAGAAAGTGAATTGTTAAAGCGTTTGACAACAGATCGCTTGGTATATCCCGGTCAAACAATGAAACAAGTGAATACGCATGCAATTGAAAAATACATCCGTAAGATGCACGAAGTGGAATCAGTGGCTGTTTATAAAAATTCGGTGGAATTTGGTGCGTCGATGTGAAAGTAAGGCAACCCTATGCGCGCGTTTTCAATCGATTTGGTGAAAGTTTTTATATTGATTCGAAAGGAATAAAATGAATACATCTCCTAATTTTACTGCTCGGGTGTTGATTTTTTCAGGAAATATTGTCGATAGATGTGATACAATAACAGTTGCTCAAATTGAACAGGACGATCAACTAAGAAACAATAAGAATAGTGATGAAATTTATCGTTTAGCGAAATTCTTAGCAAAGGACACCTTTTTGAAAGCACAGATTGCGCAAGTTCAACGCGATAAATGGGGCGATTTTATATTAATCCCTCAAGTAGGAAATCATGAAATTGTTTTTGGAACAGCAAATTCTGACAAAGAAGTTGAAACTAAATTGAACAAGTTGAAAATATTTTACCAAGAAGGTTTGCCTTTTGAAGGTTGGAATAAATATAATCAGATCAATTTAAAGTTTAAAAATCAGATCGTTTGTAAAAAACGAAATTTCGTCCCTGAAAATTTAGATCAAAATCAGCCTGCAGCGCATTGATAGATTGCTTTTCAGGTGATTTGCTGCTGTCATATTTATTAACAATGACCCCTTGAAAAGTATTCTTTTTTCACAGTATAATGTGTCTTATTTACTAGTATGTTTGTAGTTATGCTGAATGATTTTTTTCAGGATAAACAAAAATGAAATAAGTTCATTTCCAAGCATAGAAAATTAAGATAAAATAAGCGTATGTCTTCAAAAAAGATTGTTGTCGGATTAGATATTGGAACTACAAAAATTGCCTGTTTAGTAGGAACCAAAAACGAACATGGGAAAATTGAAATTATTTCAATGGGAAAAAGTGAGTCGTTAGGTGTTTCAAGAGGTATTGTTTCAAACATCGATAAAACTGTTCAATCAATCAAACTAGCAGTAAAGGAAGCGCAAGATAGAGTAGATAACAATTTACTTATTCGAGTTGTGAATGTTGGTATTGCTGGTCAGCACATAAAAAGTTTACAACACAGAGGTATTTATACACGTAAAGATGCAGATGCACAAATTTCGCAAGCAGACATCAATGCCTTGATTGAAGACATGTATAAATTATTGATGCCTCCTGGCGAAGAAATCATTCACGTTTTACCGCAAGAATACATCGTTGATAACGAACAAGGAATCATTGACCCAATTGGGATGATGGGTGTTCGTTTAGAAGCAAATTTCCATATCATTACAGGTCAAATAAATGCTGCGAAAAACATCAAGGTTTGTGTCAATAAAGCGGATTTAATTGTAGATGACATTATTCTTGAGCCAATTGCTTCTGCTGATGCTGTATTGAGCGAAGAAGAAAAAGAAGCAGGTGTTTGTTTGGTTGATATTGGTGGAGGTACAACAGATGTTGCGCTTTTCCATGATGGTGTTATTCGTCATTCAGCGGTGATTCCTTTTGGAGGTAATGTCATTACTGACGATATCAAAGAGGGATGTACTATTTTGAAAAGACACGCTGAAGCATTGAAAGTAAAATTGGTTCGGCTTTGGCTTCAGAAAGTTTGGAAACAGAAGTTGTTTGTATTCCAGGTTTAAAAGGACATGCGCCTAAAGAAATCACATTACGTAATTTGGCTAGTATTATCCAAGCGCGTATGGAAGAGATCATTGAGCACGTACATTATGAAATCACCAATTCAGGTTACGAGAAAAAATTGATTGGAGGAATAGTTGTAACAGGAGGTGGTTCTCAATTGAAACACATCACTCAATTGTTTGAATACATGACTGGTATTACAACACGTGTTGGATTACCAACAGAACATTTGGCTTCGACAAATACAATTGAGGCAATTAAAAGTCCTGCTTTCTCAACAGGTATTGGTTTAGTATTAAAAGGATTTGAAAAAGAAGAAGAGCAAAACGAAGATGTCGCTGTAAAAACAGAAAGAAAAACAAAGGCTCAAAAAGTTGCAGATCACGAATCTAAGAAACGTGGAAAATTCTTTGATACTTTATTAGAAAAAAGCAAAAGCTTCTTCGCTGAAGAAGAATAAAATAAAACTAACAACAACAATATATAATAAAGCAAAAATGGAATTCGATTTACCAAAAGGAGACACATCAATCATCAAGGTAGTTGGTGTTGGTGGTGGAGGTAGTAATGCCGTTAACCACATGTTCGATTCAGGAATTAAAGGTGTAGATTTTATCGTTTGTAATACAGATAGACAAGCGTTAGATATTTCTCCTGTTCCTTTAAAAGTTCAATTAGGACCAAGTTTAACAGAAGGAAGAGGTGCTGGCGCAATTCCTGAAATTGGAAGAAACTCTGCCGTCGAAATCATCGATGAAATCCGTGATTTTTTAAGTAACAATACTAAAATGGTGTTTGTTACTGCTGGAATGGGTGGTGGAACCGGTACTGGAGCTGCACCTGTTATTGCAAAAGTTGCAAAAGAAATGAACATCCTTACTGTAGGTATCGTTACAGTTCCATTTGCATTTGAAGGACGTCGTCGTCGTCAACAAGCTGAAGAAGGTTTAGAAGAAATGAGACAAAGTGTTGATACGTTATTAGTAATCAACAATGAACGCTTACGTGAAGTTGGTGGGAACATGTCTTTAGCTAGTGCGTTTGCAATGGCTGATAATGTGCTTTCAACAGCTGCTAAAGGAATTGCTGATGTAATTACGAGTACTGGAGCAATAAATGTCGATTTCAATGACGTGAATACAGTAATGCGTAATTCAGGTGTCGCAATCATGGGATCTGCTAGTGCAGAAGGTGAAGGACGCGCAATGAATGCAGTACAAGAAGCATTGAACTCTCCGTTGTTAAATGATAATAACATCGAAGGAGCAACATATATTTTATTGAACATCACTTACGGTGATTTAGAAGTTACTATGGATGAAATTGGTGAAATCACTGACTTTATTCAAGAAGAAGCAGGTTCAACTGCTGATATTATCTGGGGACATGGTTACGATCCATCTTTGGGTAATAAATTATGTATCACGTTAGTAGCTACAGGATTTAATTCATCTCCTGTAACTGGTTTTGAAAAAGCTCCTGCTCGTACGGTTCGTCCATTAGAGGAAGAAGCTAAAAACGAAATCAAAGCGCCATTAACTGCTCCAACACAACAAATAGAATCAGAACCTTTTATGAAGGCACAACCTGAGGCAATTGTTGAGGCTGCACCTGTTAACGAAGCACCTGTAGAAAAAACGCAAACAATAAATTTTGATTGGGAAATTGCAGAGGAACCGAAAATGGTTGCACCTACAGTAGTAGCTCCGAAACAAGAAGCACCACAGATTATTCGTCACGAATTAGAAGATGAAGTGGAGGCAAAAAATAGTTTAGAAAGTATCCACCAAACTGCTCGTACACCTTTGAGTGCAGATGAAATGCACCGTAGAAATCAAGACCGTATGGAGCGTTTAGCGCAATACAACAATAAATTGAAAAAAGCTGAAGGCTTGAAAGAATTGGAAGATGAACCAGCTTTTGCTCGTCGTAATATTCACTTGGAAAACATCAAAAAAAGTGATGAGCAACGCGTGAGTCGTTTTGGTCTTTCTGACAATGATGGTTTGAGAACAAACAATTCATTTTTACACGATAACGTAGATTAAATATGTCATTGACTGAAAAAATTAATCAAGATATTAAAACCGCAATGCTTGCGAAAGACAAAGAGCGCTTAGCAGCATTGCGTGATATTAAAAGTAAACTTTTGCTTGAAGCAACTGCTGGTTCTACCGGTGAAGTGAGTGAAGAAGCTGAAAATAAAATTGTTTTGAAATTGCACAAACAACGCATGGATACTTATGAGTTGTACATTGCACAAAACAGAGAAGATTTAGCTGTTGACGAATTGGCGCAAGCAAAAGTGATTGAAGAATACTTACCTAAAATGATGTCTGATGACGAGGTACGCGCTGCTATTGCTGAACAAATTGCTGCTGTAGGTGCAACTGGTCCGCAAGACATGGGGAAAGTAATGGGGCCAGTTTCTGGAAAATTAGCTGGAAAGGCAGACGGAAAACGTGTGTCTGAGTTAGTGAAAGAAGCATTGGCTAATTTGTAGTTGGCTTTATTTTAAAACAAAGATTGTTACTTTGTTTTTATTGTTGTGAAATCCCTCTGAAAAGAGGGATTTTTTTTATTGTATAAATCAAACATTTTCTTTTTCCTTGTTATTCAATAAATTTTTAATTGACAAAGTTCTTTCATACCTTTGCACACTTAAAAAAATCGCAATTTATTATTATGAGCAATACATCAGAAAAATTAGCTTACAAAGTCAAAGACATCAGTCTTGCTGATTGGGGGCGTAAAGAAATAAAATTAGCAGAAGCTGAAATGCCAGGTTTGATGGCGTTACGTGAAGAATATGGAGCATCTAAACCTCTAAAAGGCGCTCGTATTGCAGGATGTTTACACATGACTATCCAAACAGCAGTATTAATTGAAACTTTGGTTGAATTAGCGCAGAAGTTTCATGGTCATCATGTAATATTTTCTCTACTCAAGACCATGCTGCTGCGGCTATTGCTGCTGCGGGTATCCCTGTTTATGCTTGGAAAGGCATGAACGAAGAGGAGTTTGACTGGTGTATTGAACAAACAATATTCGCTTTCTCTGAAGGTCAACCTTTAAACATGATTTTGGATGATGGTGGTGACTTAACAAACATGGTATTTGATCGTTACCCAGAATTAACTGCAGGTATCCGTGGATTATCAGAAGAAACAACTACTGTGTTCACCGTTTGTATGAGCGTGTTAAAAATGGAACATTAGTAATGCCTGCAATCAATGTAAATGATTCTGTTACTAAATCTAAATTCGACAACAAATACGGATGTAAGAATCGTTAGTTGATTCTATTCGTCGTGCTACAGATGTCATGATGGCTGGAAAAGTTGCTGTTGTCTGTGGTTATGGTGATGTTGGTAAAGGTTCAGCAGCTTCTTTAAAAGGTGCTGGTGCGCGTGTTATCGTTACTGAAATCGATCCAATTTGTGCGTTACAAGCTGCAATGGACGGATTTGAGGTAAACGTTGGATTCAGTTGTTCATTTAGGAGATATCATAGTTACAACAACTGGAAACAAAGACATCGTTCAAGGTGCTCATTTCTTGAAAATGAAAGACAAAGCAATCGTTTGTAATATCGGTCACTTCGATAATGAAATCGATATGGCATGGTTGAACACAAACTACGGTGCTACAAAATATACGGTTAAACCACAAGTTGATATTTACAATGTAAATGGTAACGAAATCATCATTCTTGCTGAAGGTCGTTTGGTAAACTTAGGTTGTGCAACTGGTCACCCATCATTTGTAATGTCAAATTCATTTACAAATCAAACATTGGCGCAATTAGAACTTTGGGCGAACTACAAAATTACGGTAATGATGTTTACATGTTGCCGAAACATTTGGATGAAAAAGTTGCTCGTTTGCACTTAGCTAAAATTGGTGTTGAATTAGAGACATTACGTCCTGATCAAGCTGAATATATTGGTGTTGCAATTGAAGGACCTTTCAAAGCTGAACACTACCGTTATTATCAATACGGAAAACTTATAAAAAATCCCAGTTACTCGTTAGCTGGGATTTTTTGTTTTATTGCACACCGCCAATTGTTTTGTATTTGCTGCGCATCCAATAAATAACCATTTGTCTTCCTTTAGAATCGCGCACTAAAACTCCAGGAGTAGTGATTACTTGTGTTTTTTTGGAAATCGTAGTTATGGTTCGTTTTCTGAAAATAAACCATGATGTAATGTTTTTTACGGACACACCCATTTCAGTTGGGTTGCCACAACCGACAACGTACAACATTCCTTTGTCGGCATTAACGAACATGTAGCCACGTGATTTGTCTACTTGATTTTCAACATAAAACACGATATCGATTGTTTTATCTCCTGTAAAATCACTTTCGAAGTAATAGGGATTGTTTTCCGCTAGTATTTTATGGGATTTAGCAATTTCCGATTTTTCCAATATTGGTTTGACCCATTCTGGCAGACTGTTAACTACTAAACTATCTTGCAAACTTAATCCGTTGTAGGTAATGGTTTGTCCTAAAGTAATCACTCAACAAGCGAAAGAAATGAAAGAGTAAAAGTTTTCATGTGTTTTATTTTTGAGGTTTCAATACGAGTTTACGTATTATAACCAGTCAAATTTCATAAAAAACTTGAAACACATGTTTAATTGATTAGAAGGTGAAACTTAGCACGTGAAGTGCTAGTTAATTATATAAACGTAGAATGTTTCCACCATACCAATCTGCTCTGTATTGACGCAATCCCCAATCAGAATTTGCAATTGGTGAACCATCATACAGTGAAAAAACAGCATCCGAACAAGGATCTTCGAGTTGTAAAAAATTACCGCTATTTGGGGTTAAACCTGTTGCACAAGCATTTGTCGGGTCTTCAGGTGATTGACGTTCCCAAGCAACAAATACATCTGTCGATTGCCGGTAAACAATGATTCCTTTGATACCACCATTTACATAAGCCCAACCGCAACACCATTCAAATCCTGATAACTTGGCAAGCTTAAATCTATTTGAAAATCAAAAGGAATACTTGCAATCGGATGATTTTTATTTTTGCTGCATCCAGTCAAGAATAAAGAAGAGTTGCAATTACTACGAATAATTTCATACCTTGTATCTGTTGTTTTTGTGCAATGAAGTTACTAACGATTTTTGATATACTATTATTGTGTTTGCTTTTTAATACAGCAAGTTGTCAATTGCTGCGTAAAATGAAGCTGGACAAGCTGTTGAACAAGCAGAAAAAGAATTAAATAAACAACGAGCGAAAGCAGCCAAAGATGCAATAAAAGCTAAGAAAAAGGTAACAAAGCATTTTGGAAAAACCAATCAAAAACAGCGCGAAAAAGTATTCGAAAAAATGAACGAAGAATGAAGCGTAATAAAACGACTAGTTACTGAAGAGTTTATCGCGCCAATTAGCGGCTTCTTCAGGTGAAATGAGTTTTAATTTCTTCAAATAATTAGTTGTCGTTTCAAAGGCTAGTGGATATGCAATACCTTGGTAATTCCAATCAGTTTCTTGCAACCATTTTTGAACTTGATCTAAACGCAAGTTATAGCGCCAAGAAATAACTCAGCTGTATCTGCATCATTTTTAACTTGTTTTGCACGTTGCTGAACAACGTTTAGCATCTCAGTTAATAGATCTGCATGTTTTTTCAAGAATCTCATCTCTAACAGCCACAACAAAACATGGCCATGGAGTTACGACATCACCAATATACTTGCATTTTTGTTGTTCTACAAATGGAAAAGTTGTATATTTTTCCCACAAGAAAACACGGGACTCATGCTGTGCCAATGACCACAAACCTCCGTAAACATCACCAACAACATTGAATGATAAATCATCGATATTCCAACCATGTTGATCCGCCATGACATATGCCATTAATTGTGAACCTGAACCATAACGGGAAATTGCAAATGGTTGATTTTCTAAATCGGCACTTGTAGAAATTTCTGCTGCATCAAAAGGAACATGAATTCCCCATGAAAGCGGAGTAACAACATAAACGCTAATGATCTTAGCTTGTAACCTTGTAAAATTGATTTGGTAATTCCTTCAGTCAATAAAACGGCAATATCGATGGAGCCACTTTCTAAACCGCGAATCATTTGACCTGTACCGCCGCTCATGTCTGACCAATGTAAATCAAGTCCTATTTCAGTAAACTTACCTTCTTCAATAGCTAAGCGCCAAGGCAAATTGAAATGTTCGGGTACACCACCAATTTTTAGTCCAATTTGTTTCATATTTTTGAAAATTGCATGGTGTATAAGCGCTTGTAATAGCCGTTCAAATTCATCAATTCTTCGTGCGAACCTTGTCTTTGATTTCTCCTTTGTCTAACACAATGATTAAATCTGCCGCTTGAATTGTCGACAAACGATGGGCAATAACAATTGATGTTCTACCTTTTGTTAAGCGTTCCGTTGCTTGTTGAATCAGTAACTCCGATTCGTTATCGACACTTGAAGTTGCTTCGTCAAGAATTAATATGTGCGGATTATACACATAAGCGCGAATAAACGCTAATAATTGACGTTGTCCCACAGACAAAACTCCTCCGCGTTCGCCAACTTGATAATCGTATTCACCGGGAAGTTTTTCGATAATTCATGCGCTCCGACTGCTTTCGCAGCTGCGATGACCTCTCTCTTGTGATGGACTCGTTTCCTAGTGTAATGTTATTATGTATGGAATCTGAAAACAAAAAGACATCTTGTAAAACAATTGCAATGTTTTTACGTAAACTTCCATTTCTAGTGAACGCAGTTCGTGTTTTCCAATATGAATTGTCCCTTTTTGATATTCGTAAAATCGTCCAAGCAAGTTAACAATGGATGATTTCCCAGCTCCTGTAGCGCCTACAAATGCTACTGTTGTTCCCGGTTCAATGGTTAGTTGGATGTTTTTTAGTACCCAATCTTCGTCAGTATATGCAAAATACAAATCATTGAAACGGATCGGTTGTTGAAAATCACAATCGGTGACATCGCCAGTTAATTGAACATGTTCTTGTGTATCAATGATTTCAAAAATATTTTTTGCGCGAACAACTCCCCGTTGTAAAATATTGAATTTATCTGCGAGCATTCTAATCGGACGGAAAACCATACCAATCCACATGGTATAACTTAGAATTTCTCCAAAAATACGTTCGTCTCGTTGATCAACTGAAAGAATTTCAAAGGCACCCCATACAATGATGAATGCCATCGATAAAGAGCTGAGTAATTCAACCACTGGGAAAAAGATGGAAAAGGCCCATACTGCACTAATGTGTGCTTTTTTATGTTCTTGATTTGCAGCAACAAAACCGTCTAACTCTTCTTTTCGCGACCAAATAACTGAACGATGTTCATACCTGTTAAGCGTTCTTGTACAAATGAATTCAAGCGATGAACTGCTGATCCTTCCAATTGAAATGATTGACGCATTGCTTTCGCAAAAATACGCGTTGAAAAAAATCAAAATTGGAACTGGAATCAACGCAAGTAGCGATAACTTCCAATTGTCTAAAAACATGAAAATCAAATGATAATCAGCATGAGTAAGTCACCCAAAATATCAATTAAGCCCGATGAGAAAACATCTGAAATTGCTTCAATATCAGAAACGACACGTGTGACCAAACCACCAACTGGATTTTTATCAAATACCGCATCCGAAACGAGGTGATATGTGCAAACACTTTTTTACGAATGTCGCGAATAACTGATTGAGCTAATAAATTGGAAAAATAAGTGGTTAAAAATTGCAAGATTGCTTCTAGGAACAACATTCCGAGCACAATCATTGTCCAAAAAAAGAACAAATTTACATTTCTTGATTCTTCAGAAACAATGTATTTTTGAACAATATCCCCAATTAATTTAGGACGGTAAGGACTAACAACAGCAAGTAAAATCGTACAGAAAAACGAAATGATTACTAGGCGTTTATAGGGCCAAGCAAATTTCATTAAACGCTTAAAACCTGTGTATCTAATTTCGACTGTTTCGACATGCTGCAAAATTAATCTTAACTGTGGGATTTTCACTGAAAATACTCCTCAATTTTCACAAAAGTTGGCAATCAAATCGATTGTACTTTGAAAAGATAATGCGTTTATTTGCAAATGAGTTGTAAAGCGTCAAGCAATGTATTTACTGACTTACTAATTTTCAATAATATGATACACGTAATTAATCAAACAAATTCAATTTCAGTACATATTTAAGTGAAATACGCGATTAGTCATTCAAAAAGATCCAATGCGTTTTCGCAGAAATTTAGAACGTATGGCTGAAATAATCGGTTATGAAATCAGTAAAAAGTTAACGTATCAACCTGTCTCAGTCACTACACCATTAGGAATAGCAGATTCAGCAGCTTTAACTCAACAACCTGTTTTGGCTACAATATTACGAGCAGGTTTGCCCATGCACAATGGGTTATTGGCAATTTTTGATCGTGCTGAAAACGCTTTTGTTTCTGCTTACCGCAAACATTCAACCGCAGAAGAATTTGATATTCACGTGGAATACATGGCTGCGCCTGGAATTACGGGTAAAACGCTTATCATTTCGGATCCTATGCTTGCAACTGGTCGATCGATGTATCTTGTCTATAAAGCTTTGTTACAGCAAGGAAATCCATCGCATGTGCACATTGTTGCAGCAATTGCAGCGCCTGAAGCACTGGAGTATTTGAAACAATTATTACCTGAAAATGTAACTATTTGGGTGGGTGCTATTGATCGCGAATTGACTGCTCAGTCTTATATTGTACCTGGTCTTGGTGACGCAGGTGATTTAGCTTTTGGAATTAAATGTTAATAAAGAATCGATGAACTGGACAGCTTTTTTTGGAATTTCACCTTAGCAATGGTCAAGTTTATGTTTGCACCTTTTGGTGGACCAACTTTGGATTATCCGCTCTTGAAACCTATGCAGCTGCAGTTACAGGAGCAATAGTTTGTGCTGTCTTTTTTTATTATGCGAGTGAATTTTTCTTGAAACAAGCGGTTAAAAAACACAAAGCAAAGCTACAAGCAGCTCAGCTATCAGGCATTCCAATGAAAACGAAAAAGAAATTCACGCGTATGAACAAGTTCATCGTGCGTATCAAGCACCGTTTGGGCATTGTTGGATTGTCATTTTTCGCGCCTTTCTTTTTGGGCATTCCGTTAGGAACTATTATTGCAGCTAAGTTTTTTGGCCATCAAAAAAAAACATTTCCACTAATTTTAGTTGGCATTTGTTTAATGGTGCAGTTACTACGAGTATTCGCTATGGACTCGCTTTTTATTCGAATGAAAGTAAGACAACTCTTTTTTGATTTAGACCGCACACTTGGGATTTTGAAGCAAATTCGAAACGTGCCTTGCAGCACTTATATGAATCCTTGAGTCTAGGTGATAGCATTGAACATTCATGCATTTCCATCACACCTATATTCGCGTGAATGCAACGTTATGGCAGCAATACGGAAAAGGAAATTATCCAAAGAAGCGTTACGCGATAATCGTTTCAAAGACGCATTGGCACATCATGGCATTCACGATCATCAATTAGCTCAGAAAATGAGCGATGATACATTGAAATGTCACCCAAACAAACAGCGCTTTTTCTGGTGCAATAGAAACCCTCACGGAGTTGAAACGGCAACAATACCGCATGCACATCATAACGAATGGTTTCATGAAGTCCAACATGTGAAGCTAGAAACGAGTGGATTGAAATCTTTTTTTGATGTAGTTCTAAGTTCAGAATCAATTGGTTTTTACCAAACCACATCGGGAAATATTTCAGGAAGCACAACGCTTAACCAATTGCAAACCGCAACACGCCATTATGATAGGTGACGATTTCAAAGCAGATATCATTGGTGCTTTAAATGCCAATTGGACGGCAATTCATTTCGATCCAGAAGTAAAATTCAAGAAAGAACGAAATGTTCCAAGGGTACGTTCATTGAATGAATTACCCGAGGTGATCATTTATTACCTATTGTTGGATGAAAATTTATTTTAACGCTTTGACTTGTTTCAAACGTTCATACAACACCATTCCTGTAGCAACACCAACGGTCAACGAAGAAATATTACCTGCCATTGGAATACTCAAACGAGCATCTGACATTTCAATAAATCATTGGTAATCCCATTTTCTTCCGAACCCATAATGATGGCTGTAGGTCCAAAAAACGAATAATTTTTCGACGCTAATTTTTTGATTTTTCTGTACAAGAAACAATTTGGAAACCAGTTTGTTGCAAATAAAAAAGACTGTCTTTTAGCAAATCCGTTTTACAAACTGGAATGGTATGTAGCGCTCCAGCAGAAGTCTTAATGGCGTCAGCTGAAACCAAAGCACTTCCTTTTGAAGGAACGAGAATAGCATCAACTCCATACAAGCAGCAGTTCGTGCAATACCACCAAAATACGAACGTCTGTAATTCTGTCTAAGACCAAAATACACGGTTCTTTCCCTTCAGCAAGCCATTGATCACACAAAACTTCAATGTTTTTGTATTCAACAGGTGACGTAAAAGCAATAAACCTTGGTGATTATTGGTCGTGATTTTCGCCAATTTTTCAATTGGAACAAATTGTAATTGGTAATCTTTTCCGGTTAAAATTGTGCGCAATTCTTCAATAAATCTTTATCAATTCCTTTTTGAATAAGGATCTTGTTGATTTCAACTTCGTTTTTACAGCCTCAATAACTGCACGTATACCATAAATGATATCCTCCGGATCTTCTTTTGTTTGCGCTCAAAAGAACGGTTATTAGCATCTTTTCGACCAAAGTCATTACCGCGGTCTTCTCGGTTATCTCGTTTATTATACATGGAATGTCATTTCTATATTCATATCTGCATGAATTGATTTTGCAACAGGACATGCTTTTCCTGCTCTGATTATTTTTTCAGCTGTTAGTGCGTCCAACCATTTCCTGATAAATCAATGTTGATTGTTAATCCACCGATTCTTCGTGGGGACTCGCCATTATTTTTATAACACTAGCTTCGCCTTTTTCAAAAGAATAACCATGCTCTTGACAGTAAATCCCAATAATGGTTAATAGACAGGAAGCATAAGCAGTAGCAACCAAATCAGTTGGAGAAAACTTTTCTCCTTTACCGTTGTTATCTAGTGGTGCATCTGTTTGAATAATGGTACCAGATTGAACATGCGTACATTCAGTGCGTAAGTTGCCAAGGTATTTTACGATCGAAGTTGCCATTGTTATTGTGCTTCTTTGTACTTTTGTGTTGAAATAAAATCAGATGCCAAAGGTACGGTTTTAATTGGAAAAATATGTCAGAAGAAATTACAACAAACGACAATAATATTCGCATTAAAAAACCAAAGTGGTTACGCGTGAAATTGCCGACAGGAGAAAACTATAAAAAAGTTAGATCGTTAGTTGATGAACATAAATTACATACCATTTGTGAAAGTGGTAGCTGTCCGAATATGGGTGAATGTTGGGGAGAAGGTACCGCAACATTTATGATATTAGGAAATATTGTACACGTTCATGTGGTTTTTGTGCTGTGAAAACTGGACGACCAGATGAGGTGGATGAATTTGAGCCAGGAAAAGTAGCTCATTCTGTCAAAACGATGGGAATCAAACATGCGGTAATTACTTCGGTTGATCGTGATGATTTAAAAGATGGGGGCGCTGGAATTTGGGTGCAAACCGTGAAAGCTATTCGTCACCAAAGTCCTGGAACAACAATGGAAACCTTGATTCCTGATTTTGCAGGTAAATGGGAAAATTTACAACAGATCATTGAGGTTGCTCCTGAAATCGTTTTCACACAATTTGGAGACTGTTCGTCGCTTGACCAAACAAGTCCGCATTCAAGCAAAGTACGATAGAAGTTTGGAAGTGTTGTTCCGCTTGAAAAAAGGTGGAATGCGCACCAAATCTGGTGTGATGTTAGGTCTGGGTGAAACAGATGAAGAAATCATTGAAACAATGCAAGATTTGCGTGCAGTTGGTGTGATATTTTAACGTTGGGTCAATATTTACAACCAACACCGAAACATTTGCCAATCGTCGAATTTGTTCCACCAGAACGATTCGAAAAATACGAAAAACTTGGTCTTGAGATGGGCTTTCGCTTTGTTGAAAGTGGTCCGCTCGTTCGTTCAAGTTACCATGCCGAAAAACATATTTCGATTTGTAATTTCCTATAGCAATTTAACGACTTTTGTGCGTGTCATTTCTGTTCTTTTAAATTAATAGCTAACTTTAGCGCGAATTAAGAAAGAAGATTATGAGTACGTTTGATGTTGCGATTATTGGTTCAGGTCCTGGTGGATATGTAGCTGCTATTCGCTGTGCGCAATTAGGAATGAAACCGCATTGATTGAAAAATATCCAACCTTAGGAGGAACCTTTGAATGTTGGGTGTATCCCTTCAAAAGCATTATTAGACTCATCAGAGCATTTTTTTAATGCAAACACACACTTTGAAGCACATGGAATCAAAGTAAGTGATGTAATGCTGATTTGTCCCAAATGATTGCGCGCAAAGAAGAAGTGATTGCTCAAACTTGTAACGGAATTAAATTCTTGATGGACAAAAATAACATTACTGTTTATCAGGGTGTTGGTTCATTTGTCGACAAAACACAATCGCTATCAGCGACAGTGATGGAAATAAAACAACGATTTCAACTAAAAACGCAATTATCGCGACTGGTTCAAAACCAAATTTCTTCCCAGGAATGGAACCAGATAAAGACCGCATAATTACGTCAACTGAAGCGTTGAAATGAAAGAAATTCCGAAGAAAATGATTGTCATCGGTGGTGGCGTTATTGGTTTGGAATTAGGATCAGTTTATGCACGCTTAGGTGCTGAAATCGAAGTGGTTGAATTTGCACCATCTATTTTACCTACAATGGATCTTTCTTTGGGAAAGAATTCATGAAAATCTGGAAAAAGAAGGTTTCAAATTCAACATGGAACACCAAGTACAAAAAGTTGAAAACACTGGAAAAGGTGTGAAACTTACAGCATTAAATAAAAAAGGTGAAACGGTTGAAATGACAGCTGACTATTGTTTGGTTGCAGTTGGACGTAAAGCTTACACAGCAGGTTTAGGCTTAGAAAACATCGGATTAGCGACAAATAACAGAGGTCAAGTTGAGGTAATGATCATTTACAAACTGCTGTTCCGAATATTTATGCAATTGGTGATGTTGTTCGTGGAGCAATGTTAGCGCACAAAGCGGAGGAAGAAGGTGTGATGGTAGCCGAATTGTTAGCTGGTCAAAAACCTCATATCAATTATAATTTAATTCCAGGTGTAGTTTACACATGGCCAGAAATCGCTGCTGTTGGAAAAACAGAAGAAGAATTGAAAGCTGCGGGAATTGCTTACAAAGTTGGTTCTTTTCCAATGAAAGCTTTGGGGCGTTCGCGTGCATCAATGGATACTGCAGGTTTCGTAAAAATTCTTGCTGATGCAACGACGGATGAAATTCTTGGTGTTCACATGATTGCAGCTCGTGCAGCTGATTTGATCATGGAAGCAGTTACAGCTATGGAATTCCGAGCATCTGCTGAAGATATTTCGCGCATTTCTCACGGTCACCCTACGTATTCTGAAGCAATGAAAGAAGCTGCTTTGGCAGCAACTGATAACAGAGCGTTACATATTTAATTTACTTACAAATACAATAAAAAAAAGGGCGTTTTCGCTCCTTTTTTAACTCATTGAACTTTTATTCTGTTCAATTGTTCCAATACAAACATTAGCGATGACAGCAAAAAAAACAGGCGTTTTACTCGTACAACTAGGTACTCCAGATAGTCCAAAAAGAAAAGATGTTGCGCGTTACTTACGCGAGTTTCTAATGGATAGACGTGTGATTGATATTCCTTATTTACTGCGGTTATTACTTGTCAAAGGCATCATTGCACCTTTTCGTGCACCAAAATCTGCTAAGATATACCAAGAATTGTGGGATTTGAGTGATGGTGTTTCACCTTTGTTAAGTCATTCACAAAACGCAGTTAAATTAGTGCAAGAGCGTTTTGGCACTGAAAATGTCACTGTTGAAATGGCCATGCGTTATCAAAACCCATCCATGGATAGTGTATTGGAAAAAAATGCGTCGTGCTAACTACGATCAATTGATTATCATTCCAATGTTTCCTCAATATGCAAGTGCATCTTCTGGCTCAGCAATGGACAAAGCAATGGACATCATAAAAAAATGGTGGGTGATTCCAGAGATTAAAATTGTTTCGCAATTTTATGATCATGCTGGTTACATCGATTCTGTTGTTGATCGCGCTAAACAATTTGATATTGCTTCTTACGACCGAATCATGTTTTCTTACCACGGTTTACCAGAAGACAAGTTGATAAAGTCTATGATGACGATTGTGCCAAGACCAACCTTGTGAATTGAAGTAAACGACCACAATAAGTTTTGTTACAAAGCTACTTGTTATGCGACAACGCGCTTAATTGCTGAAAAACTAGGGTTGAAAGAAGAGCAATATACAGTTAGCTTTCAATCGCGTTTGGATAAAAAATGGTTGGAGCCGTTCTCTGATAAAATCATTGAACAATGGGGAAAGAAGGTGCAAAACGTGTCCTTGCTTTTAGTCCGCTTTTGTAGCAGATTGCTTGGAAACCTTGATTGAAATAGGTGGAGAATACCAAGAAATTTTCGAAGAACACGGTGGTGAAAAAGTTCAATTAGTTCCTAGTTCAAATGACCATCCACGTTTCATCGATTGTATCGAGGACTTGATTCGTGAGCGTTTGTAATTAAATCAAGAGAAAACTCAAGCCAACACCCATTAAATAGCCATTAATTTTGCTAAATTAAAATGGTGGTTTTCATTCGTTTCGAAGATAATTGTTTCGATATGTGTAAGAACATTCCAACGACAATTGCAAGCAACACGTCCATGTAGGCGAATGTTTCTTTTACTTCTAATACATGTCCAGTAATCAATCCAAGTGGTGTCATTAACCCGAACAAGATCAACAACACCAAGAAGTTTTCTGTGTCAATAATGATTTGCGAAACAAGGTCATCAAGGCAATGGCTACCGGGAGTTGATGTAAAATTATTCCTAACAACAACGATTCTTGATGTCCACCACCGATATGTTCGTGTCCTGTATGATGATTGTTTGCTAATGGCATTCCTTCAATAAATGAATGGACACTCAATGAAAACAACATCATAAAAGGTATCTTCTTGTTCGGATGTGCGTGAATGTGTCCGTGTTCGATCCCTCCAGAAAAGTATTCCAACAAAAGCTGAACTAAAAAACCGATTACACCCAAATTCCAATCGAAATGGAGTTTTCACTGTACAATTCTGGTAAGAAATGGGTGAAAGCAATAGCTAATAAAAACCCACCACTAAAAGCAAGCGATAATTTGATAAGTTTTTGTTGATTTCGTTTTTCTAGGAATACAACGAGCATTCCGCCTAATAAAACAGAAAGTAATAGTAACGAACTATTGATTAATAATTCATCATGCTTTTTTGTCTATTAAAATTAAACGGTCTGAATCGGTTGCTGAATAGGTGCTAAATCGTAGGAACCAAAAGTTGAAATTAATTGTAATCCTGCTTGAGAGAACAATGTTTCAAAATCGGTTAATTGCAAAGCTTGCACTTTTTCCTCGAAGTGAAACGTTCGATTATCAGCTTCAAATCAATTGATTTCACAATTCGTTGATTGATCACTTTTTCGGGTAATGTTGAATTCGATTTCACCGCGTTGTATTGTTTCCGCTGGATTTAATTGCGCAATTACTTTCGTTGCATTCATAAAATCAAGAACAAAAACACCATCGTCTTCCAGTGCGTTGATTATGCTGTTCAATACCTTTAAATTATCTGAAAGGTGATCAAAATAGCCAAACTGGTAAACAGATTAAAATAGCATCGTACTTTTTCGGTAATGGATCGCGCATGTCATGCACAAAAAAATCACCACCAGTTTGTGCTAATTTTGTTGCTTGAGCAATGCTGTTTTTGACAAGTCACATCCTGAAACAGTATAACCTAATTGTGCAAGTACTCGTGAATGTCTTCCAGCACCACACGCTAGATCCAGACATGTTTATCCAAAGGAATAGCTAAATGTTTCGTCAATAAAGCTAAAAAGTCAGCAGCCTCGTTTTCGTCACGGTTATTATACAATAAGTGATAATATGACGAGTCAAACCACGTTTCAAACCATTCGCTATTTTCTTCTAATGCACCATTGTTGCAAAAGTAAGTGAAAATAATGAATCGTGAGGTGGAATCTGCCTTTTTTCATTGGATTCAATTCATTCAACAAAAGATAAAACACTATCTTCGTTCCAATGAAGCAATTAAAAGTCGGAATAACAGGTGGTATTGGAACTGGTAAATCTACGGTTGCAAAATCCTAATTGCATTGGGATATCCTGTTTATTTTTCTGATGACCGAGCAAAGTGGTTGATGGAAAATAACCAACAATTGGTAACTGAACTAACTTATTTGTTAGGCGAACTACCTATGTTTCAGGGAAATTGAATCGAGCGTATATTGCAGAAAAATTATTCACTTCGCCTGCTTTGAAAGAGAAAATCAACGCTTTGGTTCATCCAATTGTGCGCGCTGATTTTAAGTTGTGGGTTGAAAATCAAACTCAATCCATTGTTTTTCAAGAGTCAGCTTTGCTTGTTGAGACGGGAGCGGTTCAACTTTTTGATGCTTAATCGTTGTAACTGCACCATTAGAAGATAGAATCAAACGCATTCACAAAACGAGATGGATTAACAACGTCAGACATTGAGCGTCGATTTGCGAATCAATTCAGCGATGAAGAAAAATAAAAGTTGCTGATTTTGTGTTAATAAATGATGAAAGATCACCACTCTTAAATCAAGTGTTAACTGTGTTGGAACAATTAAACCGACTTAGTTAATTTCTTCAAAATCATCAAATTTATCTGATTGTTCGTCCGTTTGTTTAGTGAAGGTTTCTCAAAAGCTTTACCAGATAAGATCATGGAAATCGAATTCACCATTCGGAAAATGATTGATAAACTGAAGAAAAATCCAACGATTCCAAAGATAAATCCAAAATCGGCGTGCTCTCAATATCTTTTATACTTGCGTAAAACCAATTGGATACTTGATTTTCTGCAAAGACAGGATTGATAACTAGAAATGTAAATAGCGCCATTGCCAATATAATGATGGCAAATTCAGCTTTCATGTTTGGTGCAGTTGGCGCTGTCATTCCTTGCCCTTGGAATTGTACCATCATAAATTTTAAGCGTTGATTTTGCATTTTCCCGATGAAGTACATCAATAATATCAATCCGGTTGTAACAGCTTCTGCAAGGTAATTGCCATTATCCGAAGTACAAAAAAGATTGTTACTTCACCAACAATAAATATTGAAGCGTTTTTATTCCAATATTCATGGGAGCAGAAAGCGGTATTCCTCCACGCAAAATGGTTAAACCAATTTGATAAATCCCCAAATAAAACTGAAGATAGCTAGTACAACACCTAGCCGAAAGATTAAATTAAAAAATTCCACAGCACAAAAATGCTAAAAAGGATTCAAATCAACAATGATTCATGGGTTCCATTTGGTAATTTGAGCCAAATTATGTGAAAATGAAAAAAATTATAAGTTACTTTTTCTGATGTGTTTACGGTTCTTCGCGCTGAAGAAAGCATGTTAATCCATCTTTATTAGCTGCATTTGAATCAGATATGAAAGCAAAAGGCATGAAACTGTCTGCGGCTGATTTGTATTCTGTAAATAATGCGTCATTCAAAGATGCAATTTTACATTTTGGTGGCGGATGTACTGCTGAATTAGTATCTAATAAAGGCTTGGTTCTTACCAATCACCATTGTGGTTAAGTCAAGTACAAGCACATTCTTCAGAAGAACACGATTATTTGAAAAATGGTTTTTGGGCGCAATCTTTAAAGATGAGTTGTCAATCCTGGCTTGACAGCTGCGCGTATTGTTCGAATTGACGATGTAACGAAAGCAGTAAACTTTGGAATCGACGGATTGGAGAATGGTACTGAAATTGCAAAATCATGCAACGCAACATGCAACAATTAATCGATGATGCAACGCGTGGAACACATTACAAGGCGGAAGTAAAAGCATTTGATTACGGAAATAGCTATTATTTGATGCTCAAAGAAGTTTTCTTGGATGTTCGTTTGGTCGGGGCGCCGCCAAGTTCAATTGTAAATTTGGTGGAGATACGGATAATGGGTTTGGCCAAGACATACGGGTGATTTTACTGTTTTTCGAATTTATGTGGGTGCAGATAATAAACCAGCGCGTTTTAACGAAGCAAATGTACCTTACCAACCTATCAAACACTTAAACATTGCATTTAATGACCGCAAAAAAGGTGATTTTACACTGGTTTATGGTTTCCCTGGATTAACGGAACAACATTTATCTTCTGGTAATTTGCGTTTCATTGTGGAAAAACACGCCCGATGGAAATTTTAATGCGCACGAAGTCAATTGGAGTGATTGATGCTGCCATGAAATCGTCTGATAAAATTCGTATTCAATACATGGCAAAACAAGCACGTTTAGCAAATGCATGGAAAAAAACACATCGGTCAAATTGATGGTTTGAAACAATTAGATGCTGTTGGCTTGAAAGTGAAATTTGAACAAGAATACGCAGCTCGCGCTGCAACAAAAGACGAATGGAAAAATTATGCTGCTTTGGTTCCAAAAATGAATCAACTAGTTACAGACAAAGGAAACTATGTTTTCTAGATGCCTTGTTTGCGGAGTATCTAATATTCGGACCAGAATACTTTAAATTATGCAGAAATTTAATAGATATCGAAACAAATTATGCAAAATACAGCGAATCGGGTGAATTACAGAAGAAAATCGACGCTTTGAAAAAAGGAAGTGATGCTTTTACAAAGATTATGACTTTACGACAGATCGTGCCATTTTTGATGTGTTAACGCAAGAATTTAAAAATTATTTAGGCACAAGTTATGTCATTCCAACATTGTCCAACGAGCTATGACCAAACAAGTGTTCGAAAAGTCAATTTTCAGTTCGAAAGAAAAGTTCAAGATTTTTTAGCGCATTTTAATGAAAAAGCGTTAAAAAAATTATCGAAAGATATTGGTTACGCGCATTTCAGAACAACGTGGAAAATATGGCGTGATCAAGTACAAAAAATTTCAGCTGAGTACAATGCAGCAATGAATGCACATTTAAAAGAATTTGTCAAAGGAAAACGCGAAATGTTCCCGGATATGAATCAATGGTCGGATGCGAATTCGACGTTACGTATTACATACGGACAATTGGAAGGTTCTGCTCCAACAGATGGAATGGCTTACACAGAGCACACAACGTTAAAAGGAATGATCGACAAATTCAATACAGGAAATCCTGATTTTGAATTGCAACCGCGCATGGTGGAATTATACAAAGCGAAGAATTATGGTCCTTATGCACAAAATGATGAGTTATGGTTTGTTTTACAGGTTCAAATCACACAACAGGTGGTAATTCAGGTTCACCAGTATTAGATGCAAATGGAAATTTAATGGGATTGAACTTCGATCGAACGTGGGAAAGCACCATGAGTGATTTTTACTTTGATCCCAATCGTTGCCGAAATGTAGTGGTTGATATTCGTTATGTTTTATGGGTGATGGATATTTATTGTGGTGCAAAACACCTGGTCGATGAAATGACTTTGGTCAATAAGAAATTGTGACTAGTCCTAAATAAACGATACAGATTATTAAAGACTAAAATAACTAATTATATCCCAGTAAACACGTGTTTACTGGGATATTTGTTTTTATATGTTTTTATTTTGATTTTTTTTTGTTGGTGCATTTGCTTTGGCGTCTTGTAAAAACAAGAAAAATGTGGTCTTCGTTCATTGTAAATTTCCACGCTTTCATCAACGATTTTTTTCATAATATTTATAGGATGGTTGTTTTTGTAGCCAATGAATTCGCTTTTTAATATCCCATTTACTCTTTCAGCAACCGCATTTGCATATGGATCATAAGATTCTGTCATGCTACAATTTAGTTTTGAACGTTTTAGTAATCTTTGATATTCATTACTGCAATACTGAAGTCCTCTATCAGAGTGATGCGTGATAATGTTGTTTTTGTATTGTCGCTTCTTTACAGCCATTTTTAAGCTCTAAGAGAACTTGACACATCCAATGAGCTAGAAACTCATGTCCCATTATTTGTTTAGAATAAGCATCCGTTACCAATGCTAAATACATGGGGTTTTCTCTATTACCAACATAGGTAATATCTGATACCCAAATTTGTTCTGGCTTCTCTGGCACAATATTTTCAATCAAATTTTTATGTTTTCTAAATCGATGATGAGAGTTTGTAGTTATGTGGTACCTACGTTTTGGAAGTATCAACAGTTGATTGGCTTTTAAAATTCGAAAAAGCATATCTCGCCCAACATTTAATTGTTTTAATTCATTCTCCAGTAAAAAAATACAACTTCCTTGTGCCTATTTTGGGCATTTGCAAACGAACCGATTCTACGAGTTCAATAACTTGTACAGCCCTTGATTTTC
>WJBH02000281.1:0-27949 GCA_013167095.2 Daphnia sinensis | reverse complement strand
ACATTACAAATGTAGAATTATCACACTGACTAATATCTATCCCTGCTTGCGCCTCAGTTAGTTACCACTACTTCAGAAACCGCTTTTGATGCTGAAACCTGACAAGTTGTTGACACTTGAGGTATCATCGAAATATCATCTAAAATAAAATCATTGCTTCCTCCCGCTGTATTTAAATTTTTAATAGCAATAAGAGCTACCGTATTGTTACCTGAATTCCAAATAGTAGCCATTTGGCTCCAATTACAAGCTGTACTACTGACTCTCAAAGGGCTTCCAACCAATGTCCCATTCATTTCAAACTGTAATAAAGCATTGTCTGTAGCTACTGCGGTATTCCATACATTACTCGCCCATGCTGATATATCATAATTAGTATTGGGAGTTACAGGTACTGTTACATACCATACCCTCTGATTAGCCGTAGTGCTACCATCAGCCACAAGCATCATATTATCACTCGTTGAAGAGTGATCTTGGCAACTGCCCGCAGCTGGCCAATATGATGTAAGCGTGTTAGTAATAGTATAATTTTGCCAACCGCCACCAGTTGCTACATAATAATAATCAGATGAAAATCCCTGTATTACCATTTGCAAAACTGCCATTTGATAAAATATTACTACCATTACCTGTAACGACATTTGAAACAGTCACTGAATATGTACCCTTTGTAGAGACATTGATGCTAGGTGTTGTAGCTCCTGTACTCCATTTATAGACATAATTTGTCCCTCCTGTTGGATTGGCAGTGAGTGTAGTCGTTCCTCCTGTACAAATTTCAGAATTACCCGATATAGATATGTACATGATGACTGAGCCACCATAAAACTATAAAAGCCTTGTATGGCTACCATACAAAGCATCAGCGCACCCCTCAGTATCTTATCTCTCAAAGGCACTACGTATAATTTCTGAGTTAAAAATTTTATTATTCTATCAAAAACTCTCTTATAAAAGCTATTGCTTGATAAAATAAGTACAGTCATTAAGGTAAAAATGAGTAATGTCATCACAGTATATTTAGTTTATTTAATGTGTTTATGCACATCGAAAAACATCTATTTCCTAATCTCAAAACGATTCTAAAAGGGTATTTTACTGAGGGGGTAAAGAAGAGAACTATATGCAAAAGACAAACTATATGAACTAAGGCTCTGGACACCTTATCATTTCTATCAATTTGAAATCACATATACGAAATGGAGAAAGTTTACCATCAATAACAATGGGGCAATACATTGCTTGATAAATTCGGCTAACCTAAATCGTAATTTCATCTTAGAAGTAATGTAAATGGTTCGTCTTATGAGTTTTCTCTTATAATGATTAAAATATCAGAATACCAACCCACTCCAAAACCATAATAAATGGCGATATTATGCTAAAGCTATTCACTGTGTAGTTTATGATTATGTGTGGATTATAACTCTAGCTAATTTCTTGCAAATCTTACGCCTAATATGTTGTTTAATAGATTATCAAAATAAATTTTCTTGGAGCTGTGACAGTCATTATCAATGACTTTAAAATTTATTTTAATTTACAAAAAGCATTTAATTGCCTAAAAGTAAATTGTTTATACATTACTATTTTTTACCAAAAGCTCATAAATACATTTAAATCCTGTCCTATTCTGCGGATTTTTTTTTTATTTTTTTAAAAAAAATACAAGAAAAAAGGTAATGATAATGGAAGAGAAAAATATTATGTAAGGGCATGAGCAAGTATCAATCCTACCAATTCAGTTTTTTCATTCTTTCTACAATCTCCAAAACAGCAGGGCATACTTTAGTGTTTTCAATAGTCAGACGAGTAATTCCTAACATATTTTTTCTGTTTGTATGGGGATACTCTCGGCAAGCTCGAGGGCGCACGTCATAAATGCTGCAATAATTATCAGCATCTAAAAATGTACACGGTGATGTGTTAAGAACATAATCTTGTTCCGCATCTAAGTGGAGATATTTTTCTATTAAGTGGGCAGGTCTAATACGGAGGTGTTTAGCAATACGCTCAATATCGTTATCTGTAAATATGGGGCTTGTCGTTTTGCAACAATTAGCACAAGTTAAGCAATCCATCTCTTCAAACACATCATCATGTAATTCTGAAAATACTTCATCTACTTTCTTAGCTTTTTTTTCCTTTAAGCGGTTTAAAAATCGCTTATTCTCCTCAAATCTCGCTTGTGATAGTTGTTTAAAATCTTCATTCATAATTTTAATAAGTTATTGAATATAAACAGGCTATAGTATATTCAAATCATCTATTTTCAATTAAAACCTTATAACAGACTATTGGATTCAGCAATTCTCTAATTATGAAAGGTTTTAAACCACAATTGGATCCCCCCTCAGTATCAAGACTATTTTGACATCAAGTTAGCGAAGGAAGCTTTGCTGAAAAAGCAAAATATACACACACAAAATCCTTTATTTAAGTCCTTAATTCTAAAATTTAAGAAAGCCATAAGTTTCTGGATAAATTTAGCAATTTTGATACTTGAGAGCGTACCATAATATGTCAAAAAGCATTGAGGATAATAGCATAAACCCTCCAAGAGCCATACAACTCTTGGAGGGCAACACCTCAAAATTTAACTCAAAAATTATAATCCCCTAAATGGCTATTCATACCACTACCCTATTAGGCAGTTTAAAATAGCTCCTTAGCTTTTTAAGAATGCTGAAATAGAACTATGAAACAATTTCTCTACATTCTTTAATATTTTATAAATCGTATATTTTCACTATTGCCATCTGGCATTTTCAACATATACACATAAACACCTTGAGGTAAATCCGCTACATCATGTTTGATTTGATTCATACCTTTAACTAAATCATGCTCTGTCTGCCTTAAAACTTTGCCATCTATGCTCAATAATACACATTTTACAGACATATCATGAAGGCTATTAAAGCTAATATTCACATCTGTTTTAGTAGGGTTAGGATAACAAACTATCTCTGATAAGGGTTTTAAAGCTATTATTTCAGGCTCTATATTTGTTTGTGGCGATGATACATTTTGCATCTCATCTTCCTTATTGACGGATAACACTTCTTGGTTAAGGGATACTGTAGTAGTAATTGATTGAGAACTATTTGTTGTTGTACCACTTGTTGCACTCTGCTTATTAAGTTGAAGCCTACCAACTGTAACAGAGAAAGTACAATTACTCACATTATTTTTTCTATCCCACGCCCTATACACCACCTGTCGAGTAGTACCAACAGCAAAATAAGTGTTAGGCAAATAGTTAGTAGAAGTTGACGGTGTACCACAATTATCTGTAGCAGTAGGAGGTGTCCATGTAACTAAAGCAAATTTCGTCCCCGTTGAGACAGAAATATTACTGGGGCAATTGCTCCATACAGGTGCCACTCTATCTGTATCACAAACAGGCACTACATAATTAATGAATAATCTAAAACGACACGTATCTCTATTACCTCTTCTATCGGCAGCAATGTACACAACGGTCTTAGGACCCAGTGAAAAGGTCGAATTAGGTCTATAATTTTGATATATAATAGTAGCCCCACAATTATCATAAGGAGTAGGCTCTGTCCAGCCTATGACTGTCGTATAACTTAATGTATTGACTGTGGTATCCTTAGGACAATTTTGGAATTGAGGCTTAATCGTATCATAAACACAATCTGCCATAGAAACGATTCTTAAATTGAATGCACATGTCGCCTTATTCAAGGCTGGATCCATCGCTGTGTAACGAACGGTATAAAGTCCTTGCGTAAAAGATTGTCCATTGATATAATTACAAGTCAAAGTAGGTGTCATACAGTTATCGGTTGCCGTTGGTTCATTCCATGATACAGGAAGACTTGAAGAAAACGTATAAATAATAGTATCTTTCGTTCTACAACCTGTTAAAACAGGCGGAATAGTATCGTTTTTACATAAAGCGGCTTTGGTAACTTTTACTGTAAATTCGCACTTTGATGTGTTGTTTTTACTATCTTTAAATAAATATTTAACAGTTTTATTACCTATTGAGAATAAACTACCCGGAGCATAGTTGACATAAGTAGTAACTGCCGAGCATTCATCGGTAACTACAGGCGGAACCCACGAAATAGGGATACTATTTCCAGCAGTATAAGCTCTTATGGGTCGAGGACAATTTTTGACAAGAGGAGCAATTTTATCATTAGTACCTGTACACGTAACGGCTTCATGATATCCAATATCATAAGCGCTCCCCATAGGTCTCGTTCCACCATCAGCATCTTTAGTGACACCCCAAGTTGAAACATTAAATCCTGCATTGAAAAGAGGAGACACACTTGTTATTTTATAATTAATGGTATCTAAGAAGCCCAAACTGGCTACTACTGAGGGGGTCATATAATTGTTCTTAATATTAGCAAACGCATTTTCATTGAAGAAAATATATTGACTATATCCTGTACTAATAATAGCATTATTAGCCACTACATTATCATTCACTTCATTAGCTAATGAAATAGGGTAAGTTCCTGTTTTAACAATCGTATTATTAATAATTCTGAAATAAGAACCCACAACTGTGCTGGCATCATTATTAGCATAAATAGCAGAAGCACCTGAATTTAATAATAAATTATTAGCTATTAAAACATTGCCTGCATGACCTACCGCTACTATCGCACTGCCTTTGGTATTCTTAACCACATTATTAAAAATCTTTCCGCCAGAACCCTCTCCACACTGAATCCCATTGTCTTGATACGCTGCAAAAGGATCAGAACCTGCATATTCAACGGTATTATCAAACACCTCAGCGTCAGGAGAACAACCAAATTGTATACCTTCAGCACCTGTATATCGTATAAGGTTATCATGGATAGAAAGTCCCATTATCTGATGAGGAAAAACTTGTTTCGCTACTCCTGAGCACGTTTTGGTAACCCCTGTGGTATAAAATGAATTTCCAGCATAAATGCCTTCACCATCTACATCATGGATATAATTGTGATGAATATTGACATTATACATCGTAAAATGACTTCTCCAAGATGTAGAGTCGCAATCTGGGTCTGTTTTAAGCATCATACCCGCAAAACGAGCACCTGTCACTTCTACTCCTTCGATTTCACAATCCGAGCTTTTATTGGCTACTATCACCCCTGATGCTCCAACACCTGTTTGAGAAATTTTAAAACCATAAGGAATATTAGACTCTCCCGTACCTGTTAATATAAAATAGCGGATTTTTCAAAAATAATCCCTCCAGTTGTCAGATTATTACTAATATTAACAACACCGCCACAGTTTTTCACCTCTATAGGATCCAGACTTGTTCCTTGAAAATTAATAAAACGCAATTCAGTATAATTGCCCGCAGCAACACAGATTGTTTGACCGGGTTTTACATCTAAGTAAAATTTTCCTGTTCCTTCACTCGCAGGACGATAGATACCGCTTTGATTAATATAGTGATCACAACCACAATCCATTTGGGCATTAACAGAAAAAGTAAAAAAGAAGTGAAATACAATGATCAGTGAAATACTTATGTTTATTTGTTTCATGAAGTTAGTAAGTTATCGCTTTATGCTTATTTAATACTTCAAAATAAATAGAGCCTTAACTTATCTTAGTGAGCTAAAATCAGTTTTTGTGACAGTAATAGTATTATAAATTCAAGGTTTTTATGTCTTCGCCTACAACCGTATATCTATCTCAACTTTGAAGCATTACTATAAAATTGAGTATATTATACTTTTGTAATCAAATATTTATATTTATTTTAGCCAAAGAAGAAATAATCCAAATATGAAAAACGCACACATATAAAAACAATCCACATATTTTTAAACATTCTTTTTGTAATCATCAGTAACCCTCAAAATCCATTTATAATATACATTTTTTTGTATAATTTTAACAATTAAACAATATTGTTATCCAATTAATGGTGGCATCACTGATTAAAATCTAAAATAATCATGCAACGTAGAGACTTTACTAAACAGCTCCTTTCAATAGGTGCTTTGGCGAGCGTACCTTCTTATGCACAAGCCCATTCTACCCCCTCAGTATTTAAGCCTACTGCACCCAAATTTAAGTTAAAATATGCCCCACACTTTGGTATGTTTCAAAACTCAGCAGGAAAGGACGAAATCGACCAACTCAAGTTTATGGCTGATAATGGATTTACAGCTATGGAAGATAATGGTATGATGGGTAAATCCCCTGAATTGCAAACCAAAATTGGCAACACTATGGCTCAATTGGGTATGACAATGGGTGTATTTGTAGTGTCGTTTGATAATTGGCCTCTCAGTACGTCGCTTTGTTCGGGCAATGCCGAATGGCGCAAAAAATTTCTGGATACCTGCAAAGCTGCTGTAGATGTTGCTAAAAGAGTCAACGCCAAGTGGATGACAGTCGTACCCGGCAACTATGATAGAAGCCTACCTATGGGCATACAGACCAGCCATGTTATAGAATCTCTCAGAAGAGCTGCTGAAATATTTGAACCCCACCAGTTAACGATGGTCTTAGAACCGTTGAGTGATACACCTGATTTGTTCTTACGCCACTCCGACCAAACTTTTATGATTTGTAAAGCTGTGAATAGCCCTTCTTGTAAAATCCTATTCGATATGTACCACATGCAGCGCAATGAAGGGAATATTATTAAAAACTTAGACCTCTGTTGGGACGAAATAGCGTATCTCCAAATAGGCGATAATCCTGGCAGAAATGAACCGACCTCTGGCGAAATGAACTATAAAAACATATTTAAGCATATCAGTCAAAAAATGAAAGCGACTAATAAAGATATGGTTTTAGGAATGGAACATGGCAACGCTCAAAAAGGAAAAGAAGGCGAAATAGCCCTTATTGAGGCTTATAGAGCTTGTGATATTTGAGGATGGGGGTGGGATTGAGGATTGAGGATTGAAATATTATTAAAATATACTCGCTCAACCCCAATCCCAATCCTTCAAACCGCCTCTTTATACGCTTCAAAATATCGAGCAATATATTTACCAATCACATCAAATTCGAGATTGATACGGTCGCCTATTTTCAGATTATGAAAAGTCGTATGCTCGAATGTGTAAGGAATAATGGCTACCGAAAATGTATCTTTTATAGGATTCACAACCGTCAAACTCACCCATTAATACAAATAGAACCTTTATCAACAAGCAAATACTGAGGGGTCATATTGTATTGAAACGAAAACAGCCAAGAGCCATTTTTATCTTCTACATGTGTACAAACGCCTGTCATATCCACATGACCTTGTACCATGTGACCATCTAATCGAGCATGGGCTGGCATAGCTCTTTCAAGATTCACTTCATCTCCTACTCGCCAATCATTTAAATTGGTTTTTAACAGTGTTTCATCTATAGCCGTCACGACATGAGACGTTTCATCTTGTTTCACAACTGTCAAACATACGCCATTATGTGCTACGCTCTGGTCAATTTTTAAATCTTTTGAAATAGGTGACGCAATAGTAAAATGCACATTCGTACCTTCTCTTTCTATTTTCTCTACACGCCCCAACGTTTCTATTATTCCTGTAAACATATTTTTAAATTTTGGATTATGAATTATGGATTATGATGCATAATAATTACTACTAATTTCATAATCCATAATTTCACCCCTAATTACCTCTTAATAATTCAATATAACCACTTAAAACTTTAGGACTTAAAACAACACCCGAAACCCTTTGTTCATAAACAAGGCATTTATAGAAATATGTTCCTTCTGCCAAGTCTTCTCCTTTTAAGTTTTTACCGTCCCAATCCAAATTAGGTGCTTCTGTTTCAAACACTAAGCCACCCCACCTATTAAATACTTTAAACTCTACTTTGGCAATATAGCGTAAGTTAATAGGCTTATAAACGTCATTTTGACCATCGTTGTTAGGTGTAAAAACATTAGGCAATATATAAATAGGACAATTATCAATGCACACGACATTAGAACGCAAACTTTCATTGCCAATAGAGTCCAGTGCTGTTACTGCATAACAACCCGCTACTTTATTGCCTTCTTTATGCAAATAAGTGGTATCGTTAATATTATTGATAGTCGTCAGGCGGCGGAATGTCCCCCCCTCAGTATCGGCATAATAAATATTGTATCGTACGGCATCTTCTGAACCTCTGCATTGATTACGAGGATTTGTCCAACGCAGTAAATTGATAATAGTATTTTCAGCAGCCCGTCCCGTTGAATCACAATTATTAGTGATACCCAATTTAGGCGGACAAGGCGGCACTGTATCTATGGGTGTTCCACAAATGCGCTGTGAGAGGTTCAATAAAGGCGTAGGGACACCTGCTATGCCATAGCTACCTACTGCCCGAACATAATAGCAATATTCTTTTTTATTAATAAGATTACTATCTCTGAATGTTGTCAACACGGTTGTACCTATTGAATCAAACGACCCATTAATACCCGTTGTACTTCTAAAAATATCATAGCGGCTGTTAGACCAAGGCACATCTTTTTCCCATGTTAAAGTATTTTGCCTATCACTCGATGCTATTTTTAAATAATGAGAAGACGCTACTTGCGAAGCCCCTAAAAGAGAATCATTTTTGATATAAAAATTGATTTTATAAGAATACGGATTTTGAACAGTATTTAAATCATTGTCCACCCAAACCGTATCTTTCAAACCACTGAATGTAGCACTCGTAAACGTAGCTCCTGCAATTGGCTGTAAATTCGCCCGAGTGATACCCGTTGCTCGATATACCACAAACTTATAAGGACCTGGATTCAGCACGGTATCCAAATCAGCGGCAACAGGCTTCGTCCAACGGACTAAAATACGCCCTTGGGTCGCATCTGTTTGTTCGACTGTTACATTCGTTATCAACGGTATATCTCGCTTCAACTGCACACAAACTTCTTGAGAAGGCAAACTCGCCACCAAATTGAATGGATTATTAGTAGCTGTGCGTCGAGCAAAATGGGCGACGATGCGATAGCAATACGTTTTACCTCTTTCCACATCTTTATCCACAAAAGAATATTTGCCGCTTAAAAGTTGGAAAGTCGTGTCAAATACTATTCGAGTATAGCCTTTACCCTCCAAACCCGGATTACAAGTATCCAATGGAAATGGATTACTCCCCTCCCTTCGCCAAACAGAAAACGCATAAAAATATCTATCGCTCGCATTCTCACATAAATAAGGTTTCCGCCACGATACTGTCGCCTGTCCCGAACCTGATGACACACTCACATCTTCTGGCGGAGGCCCGACTACTTTTATCTGTACGGTTTTCAAATCAACTAAGCCTGTAGAATCCAAATAGTTATCAACGGCTTTGAATACGACGGTATAAGGATATTCTTCGATATGGTCACAGAGTGTGTTCCATTTAAAACGTATCTCGTACAGGTGGCGTTTGAAAAATATTATAACCGCCCGTTCCTCTAAAAGTAGCTTTGTTATTTTTCACCTCAAAAGGTCCGCCCAAGGCAGACAAGCTCACTTTTTGCCCCACATTAGGGTCTGTAGCAGTTACAGGAAATCTAACAGTTTGACCTGCTACAACACATATTTTATCAATAGTTGTAATTTTAGGAGGGTCATTTTGACAATCATCTACTAATATTTGCATATCTCGTATAGTGGTGTCAATAGCCACACCTCGCCTATACGAAATAATTTGGAAGGCGATATTGTATTCACCTCTTAACTGCGGCGTGCGCCAAGTAAATTGCCCCGTTCGCTCATCAAGATTGATAACGTTATTAACGCCGGGTCTTATTTTATCTGGATAATCATACAAAGGCACTATACTGTTCGCATCTTGTAACGGAATGGCTAAACGAAAAGCCAAACTATCACCATCAGGGTCATAAGCGTTTAGAGAATGGATAAAAGGCTTACCGACACACCCTTTATCAATAGGCGGTTGTAAAAGTTTGGGTGTATTATTAACGCCTTGAAAGTTAGTATTTAAAAAAGTATATGATGTTTGAATATAAAATGGAATGGCATCAGATTGCGGATAATTCACATTCAAGATACCCCCATTCCTATTAGGATCCATCATACCTATTCGGTAAGAACCTCGTCCGGGGTAAGTGTGTGTACCAATATAGACATTATATTTTATATCTCCTTGCAATATAACACCATCGCCATTGCCGTTGACCCTTTTGACAGTATCTTGAGTGCCATCGCCCCATATTACTGTCACCTCTCTTCGGTCAGCAGGAACGCTACTGGCTTTGGTATAAGTAATCACGATAGCCCGAATGGTTAAAGGTCCAATTTGCTCTATCTGTATTTCCCCTGCTCTATTATGAGTCGCATAAGCCTCAAAATGACTTACTACAAAGAAGGTTAAAAGAAGTAAAAGGTGTCGTATTTTTATTTTCATTTAAGAGAATTTTTATCTAAAAAGTTGAGACAGACTAAAAGCCCCCAACTCTCCAATACAGATAATTGTTCATAGCCCTCTATAACAACGCAATAAATGCGAATCCCGTTTTTAAAAAGCTAATTTTTTTTCAAATAAATTAAAAACCCAAAGGCGTAAAAAATTCTCTCATGAGATTTTTTGAGGTAAAAAACCAATGCATAACAAATTCACCAAAAGAGGTGCAGCGCACCGAAATAGTTGTAGAAAAATGAATCAGACTCCAGTTTTAAGGTGCAGCGCACCGAAATATAAATATTTACGCATTTATATTTCGGTGCGCTGCACCTTAAAGAGGGTTGGGTTGTAAAATCTACAAATATGGCGGTGCGCTGCACCTTTATGATACGGTAAATTTGTTATGCACTCTTTAAAAACAATGTCGGAGCGATTAAAAATCACTCCGACATTAAGCATTAAGGAAACTTCGGTATTGTTATTTAGTAATAGTCAATTTTTTAGAAATACTCTTTTTACCTTTAATATCAAGGAAAATAATGTATTGTCCCTCTTTAATACTATTTAAATCCAGACGAATATTGGCTTTGGCGTGTTCGATAGAGCGCTCTAAAACGGTTGTTCCTACCAAATTCATAATTCTAATAGTCCCTTGTTCTATGGTATTTTGCCCTAAATCAATATCTATAAAATCTTGAGCTGGGTTCGGATAAATCGTGTAAGCACTCAAATGACTAAAATCAAGACGAATAGCTCCTGAATACTGAGGGGGTGTCTTGTCATTCAATACCATAGCGACTCGATAAATAACCACATCATTTTTAGGCGTATTATCTGTAATAGAGTAATATTGAGCACCTGTTGAGGACGTTAATGATTTTACATTGACTGTCTCAAAAGGCTCGAACATCTGCTTATTTTCATCTAATTTTTCAACTACAAAATAGTCTATATTTTTAGAAGTATTGGCGACCCAATTAATAACAGCCTTTGCCCCTTCTTGACGACCCTCTGCTGAGAATACAAGATTATTAGATAACGCCATTACTCCTGTTGTCAACAATGAATTTAAAGATGCCGCTTGCCAATTTGCTCCTTTACTATTATCTAAATCATTGCTTTTCAATCGGATATAAAGACCATTGCCTTTCGCATAAGGCCAAGGGGTTAAAGTATCATATTTTACCTCATTATAGACCGTGCCTATCGCATTTTTAAAACTGATATTCTCACCTTCATTGGCTAATTTGCCTTTTGACCATTTGAATTTACGAAGTGTGACCAATGGATATTTAGTTTCATCGCTACACATCATAATTGTCTCACCAGCTGCAATACTTGTGCCTTGAGGAAAACGGAAAGTATCAATCGCTTCCGTAATCATAAAGTTTGAAATATCCACAGCACTTGTTGTAGTGTTGGTTAAGTTAAAAAACTCATAGGCATCACTACCCTTTGGCTCTGCAGCAGGGGCAGCAGGATTGGGTTGATAACAGATAGCTGTAATTTTAATAGGGCTTTGTACAATATATTCAATATCTGCGTACATACCAAAATTATCGACTCTATTATAAGCCCTCGCTCTGATACGTGTTTTTCCAATAGGTAATACAATACCAGTACTCGCATTATATAATTTAGCTGTTGGAGATACCGCATTGTCTAAAACAACATCTGTTCCGTCAGTTGTGTAATAGACTATAGTATTAGCATTGGGATTAGTGATAAAGATTTTTTCACCCACTGCCGCTGCACCCGCTGCTTTGCTATATGTCACAGGCTCTAATGTATGAATCAAATTATAGGTACGATAATAGGCAATAACATCGCTGATTTTTTTAGGCAAATCATTTTTCATAATTTGCACATTAGAGGCGAAAGACGCTGGCGAAATATTACCCCAACGAGCATTATCAATAGCCATATTAGGCGTTAAAATAGCACTCGCTTGATTAATAACTGTTGAAATACCCGTAGTCGTTAACACGCTATTAGACTGAAGCATTGCCAATCGAATGGCATCTTTCATCATAGTTTGATATTCTCTATTAACAGTTCCTCCTGAAATACCTGTCATTGCTAACAGATTACCCGGTCCTTGTGCACAGTTCGCTAAATTTGTTTTATAAAGAGTCGCCCCTCTACCAAAACCATTCATATAAGCATCTACGTCTTTATGAAAAAGTATTAATTTAGGGTCATATCTATAACCTATTACAGATTTGTACTCAGGTTCTGCACCGCCTAATAGATATACCATCATCATATTCATAAGATGAGGTAAATCCACTTTGGATTTTAAGGCTTGGAAATTTTTATTATTAGAATCTGTTCTGATAGAATTCCATAATTCGCCTGTACCTTGTTGTTGTACAGGACTGTTGCCCCATCTCCAGTCAGGCTCATTTTCAGCAGAGGCATACTCCATATTGTCTTTATCACCACTATAATAAGGCTCCACATAATCAGGACTAAAATGCTCTCTCAAAGCATAAACGCCATGATATTGACCATTGAAAAACAAGTGAACAAAACGAGAATGAACATCTTTACTCCCTAATTTGTGCATTAATGTCCGAACAAGATAATCTGACATCATCATACCACTAATATCAGTACCTGTCATATCGTGTCCTGCTTTCAAGTCAAGAGCATCAAATTCTTCTGCTGGATTATAATTTTCATCAGCTGTTTTATCAAAAACTTTGTATTTCAAGTTACCAACACCATATTTGGAACTAAAGCTCACTCTATAGCTCTTTTTAGCAGCTGTATAGAGGGAATAATTACCAAATGCACCATAACCTGCATCAGATTGTACACTCTTATTTTCACCAAATTTATTGATATATTCAAAAGAACATGGGAACTGGTTCGTGATATTATTGAAATCACCTGGTGTATTGATAACTGCAATAGGCAATGTTTTCAAAGCTGTACTCACATCTCCAGCCGCCATTGATAACTTAGCAGCCACTGAAGACGGAAATACGTATGTCTGAGTCATAACCTTCGACTGACCTGTTGCCGTAGTAGCGATGGCTCTTATGGCTGTAGAGGTGTTTATACTGAGGGGTGCTGTATAGATTAAACCTGTCGTAGCAGTAGGCGCTGTACCATCTAATGTATATCGAATAGTTGCCCCTACTGGTGCTGTTAATGTTAGAGAAAAAGGTGCTTCATAAATACCTCTTGGGCGGCTGGCAATCACCATATCTAATAAAATAAGCCCGTTATTATTAGATTTTCGAGGAGACGGATTCACCATTTTAATCAGATTAGAAGTTCCATCTTTAACTCGTCCGTATGTTTCATTAGAGCCTAATGCAGGAACAGCCAATGTATCCAATGTATATAATACGCCTTGATATTGTTGATAGAGATACACCGTCTCACCTTTAGCACTAATAGCCATAGAAGCTATTGTTGAAATGGGTGATGTAACGGTATCATTTGCCTCCACAACAGTATAACCCTTAGCAGGCAAGTTTTTATTTCTAAACATAAAAGGTTTTAAATCACCTTTTGTATCTGTTATAAAAACACTATCCAGACTTACTTCAAAGTCGTTATTATTATAAATTTCAATCCAATCATTCTTAATCTCGGTAGTGCCTGTGCTAGACACTTCATTGATGAAAATATTGCTTAATTTCGTTCTTGGAAGCGGCGTATAAATTTCACAACCCATAACCTGTACCTCCGCTAAGGATAAAGCATTTTGACCTTTTAGCTGTACTCTAACATAGCGCCCTATGGTTAAAAAGGGAATACTTAATTGCGCAGGAGCAATACCTGCATAATAATAAGATTTCACACCACTTTGAGCCAATGTTGTATTTAAATCTGTAGATGAAAATGGACTATCTGAAACCATCACATAAAATTAGAAAGCCTTTCACTACAACAATCCATTCTATTAAACAATCGAATAGAATCGATATTATATGAACCTTCTAAGTCCAGTTGCCACCAAGCTTGTAAATCAAAATTGGTATGAGTAATAGAATTACCTGCCCAACTGTTACTGGTATTGTTATCCGTAGCGCGATTACTTTCACCGCCAAAAGCCGTAGAAGATTGAGTACTTTTTTTACCTAACGCTATATTAGTACCCAAACACTCGGCAGTTTTACAGCCCATCACTTGTACTTCTGCCAATGATAACGCATTTTGACCTTTTAGTTGAATACGCACATATCGCCCTAATACGTTAAATGGTACATCCAATTGAGCAGGCGCAATGCCCGCATAATAATAAGATTTAGTCGTCGTTTGCGCCAATGTAGTCGCCAAATCCGTAGATGAAAAAGGTACGCTGGATACCAAAACATAAAAATCTGATAGACCGCTCACTACAACAATCTGTACGGTTATACAATTTCACAAAATCAATAGAATGTACAGCACCTAAATCTACTTGCCACCATGCTTGTGGTGTTGCCTCAGTATGTGTTACCGAATTATCCAACCAATTACCACTTATATTGCCATCTACGGCTCTAGAACCATCAACCATATTTTGATAGTTTGTAGATTGAGCTGTCTGTTTTTTAAGTGCTAAATTGCTTAATGTCGAGCATGTTGGCAAATTATTAGATTCACAGCCCATCACTTGTACTTCTGCCAAGGACAGCACATTTTGACCCTTCAACTGTATTCTGATATAACGTCCTTTCACATTTAAAGGAATACTGACATTAGCAGGTGCAATACCTGTATAAAAATAGGATTTCACCCCACTTTGGGATAATGTTGTATTCAAATCATTAGATGTAAAAGGCTTTTCTGATGCTAAAACATAAAAATCAGATAACCTTTCACTACAACAATCGGTTCTATTAAAAATCTTGACAACATCTATATTATTGACTGAGCCCAAATCCACCTGCCACCAAGGCTGAACGGTATAATCAGTATGAGTAATAGAGTTATCGCCCCAATTTCCACTTGTATTATTATCCACAGCTCTTTGACTTTCACCCCCATACACGTAAGTACTTGATTGACTTGTTGTTTTATTCAGTGCCAAATTTCTCGGAGATGTACAAGCCTCTGGAGGCGCCGAAAACGTATAATTTAAAGTTAAAACAGGTGATACATTGCCATTGAAAACCGCACAGCTTTAATAGTACTTGCTACTTTAACAGCAATAGGCGCTGTATAAACCACACCCGAAGTAGCTGTTGGTGTTGAGCCATCAGCCGTATAACGTATAGTAGCCCCTGCATTCCCTGTCAATTTCAAGAAAAAAGCATCATAATACGTTCCACTGGGTTTATCTGCTGAAATACTGAGGGGGGCGTATTCAATCACCAATTCAGGTGCATGAACTGCTGAACGGTCAATTGAGTAAGCTGTAAAAAGGGCATTATTAACTGTTGAAAAACAAAAGCCCAAAGCATTGCCTGAACTAAAACCCGATTGCATCGCCTCAATGACCAATGCCTTAATATCAGGTGTTTGCTGTGCTGCTAAACGTTGATCCGCAACAGTCCAAGCTGGAGGATTCCAAGCCATATTGGAGGTATAACTACGGCTCGATATATTATTAGCAGTAGTAGAATATGTAGCAGCATTGCCTTTTTGAGCTTTGATATTAATAGTCGTAGTCGTAGGCACACCTGCCCTCAACTCATCAACAGAAAACTGAATATAAGCCTTTGTGATGATTGTGCCTTGAGGAATTGTCACATTCGGAAAACGAATGCCCACCACTTGCTTATAAACAAAATCATAATCATATCCCCCTAACTCTAAATCTGTACTATTTAGATACACTGCACCTGTTGCTGTATTTTGTTCAGCATCATCAGATGAGGTTAAAGGTTTGAAACGGAGAGTTTGCGTTTGAGCAGGTAAGCTATTAAAAAAGCCTAAAAGTAACGTAAGAGTTAATAGACGGTATAAAAGTTTACTCATAGAGATTATGTATTTAGTAAAATAGTTATGGCACGTAAAAACATACCAAAGCCTATTTTATTCCATACAACAAATTTTGTGTTTTTCAATTGGTTTTTATTTTCATTTTATAAAGTATTCATTTTTAAATACTTACAAAAACAATAATTTCACAATTCAACTATTTGATTATCAATTACTTATAAATAAGAAAGTGAGAATAAAGCCATAGGACTCTATTCTCACTTTCTATTGAAACTTATTTATATCACTAAAAACTGGCTCGCTGATTATTCAGGGCGGAAGGTTTTAGCGACATATTCATTGGTACTAATTGTATATGTTTTAACAGGGCTAAAATCCATTTTGATAGGTGTCGCATACTGAGGGGGGGTGTGATTATTTAAAATCATAGACACTCTATATGTGATTACTCCTTTTTTAGGAGCATTATCCGTAACTGAAAAACGTTGAAAAATTTTATCTTGAGATTCTCCTTGAATCTTTACGACTCCAACAGTCTCATATACTTGTTTAGTCGTTTCAAATTTTTCAACTACAAAATAATCTACATTTTTAGCTTCACTCAATGACCATGTGATAATAGCCTTAGAGCCATCTTGTACGCCATCAACAAGCCAAGTGGATGGCGCTGTTACTTGAGAGTTTAAAGTTGTATTTTGTGCAGTAAGGCTGTTGATAAAACCTAAAAATAAGAATAGGGACATTAAACGGGATACTAGCATGTGTATAAAAAATTTTATGATTTAGTGGAATACCGTATCATTCTACAAAAATGTACCAAATGCCCTTTTTTCATCTACAACAAATTTTGTGTTTTTAAAATAACAGTTATCTACACTGCATAAACAAATGATTGTAAATTACTTATCAGGCATTTCTAATTGCTCTAAAGTATTCTTATCACTCAATTTTAGGGTAGAAGATTTATAAAATTATTGACTGGACAATAACCTAACTCCCGTTTAGCTTTTTCGATGGAATAAACTCTATCAATTTTATTAGGAACTGCCAATCTTTAGCCTTAAAAATAGACTCTATATCAGGGTAATATTTTAGAATGACTTGTTTAGGGGCTATCATCAAATTTTTTAAATCTTCTTTTTGGAAGGGGCTATCATTGGAGATATTATAAATCTGAAAATTATCAATTTTTTCTCTAAAGCCAAAATGTGTGCATGAGCGCCATCAGATTCGTCTAAACCTCTATACAAACGATGAATCACTTTCAAATTATCAGGCTCTGGTAAAAAACGAGAAACTCTTAAAACGGTCGTTTCAATACCTTCTTTCTCAAAAAAATCACGACATAATAACTCCGCTGTCCATTTAGTAATATCGTAAATATCTCGAGGGTCAGGCAAAAGCGTTTCATCTACCCAAACAGCTTGCTCTGGATTGACCATAGATTTGCCATAAATAGAAGTCGTGCTGGTATAAATGAGTTTTCTGACATTATTTTTAACACAGGATTGAAGCAAGTTAAATGTTCCATCAATATTCGTTCTAATAAACGATTCTCTGGGATACCTTTGTTCATAATGTTTACCATGCAGGGCAGCTGTATGAATAATTGCCTCTACGCCCTTCGTAATAGCCTCAATCTCTTGTACATTTTGAATATCCAATATTCTATCTGTCGTTTCAGCCATCACGATGTCAACACCTATAACATCATACTTTTTAACTTTCAGCTGCTTCACTATTTCACGTCCTAATTGACCTGATGAACCTGTGACTAAAATTTTCATAAAGAAACTATAAAATTTTAAATACCCAATTTTAAACGTAAAAGTGTTAATACTAATCTAAGTTTTGTGGTATTAGAAATCTACTAAGCCATTCTTTAGCATGGGTAAAGAGACCCACAATGAGGCTTAACCAATAAAATGGCATCTAATGAGCCAAGATTAACGGCTAAAGCCTTGAGTTTTGTTTATTTTATTCCCCAAGCTAAAGCATGGAGTTAGTAAATAGGGATACCACAAAACTTAGATTAATACTGAGTAAGCGAACAAAATTATTTGGTAACTACTTAGGTATACTAAAATTCCCGAAGGGAATATATATTTATAGTCAGAATGTCCAGACTTTCATTTAATCCCGAAGGGATTGTATCTAAAAAAAGGTATTTTATATACAATCCCTTCGGGATTATGACAGTTTTTGCTTTTTCAACAGCTATAAATATATATTCCCTTCGGGAATTTGAAAGATCCTAAGTAGTTACATTATTTGACAATAAAAAAGGAATAAATGTTTGATAACCAAGGCTTTAAATTCTGTCGCCTTACTCAAAACCCATTTCTCACATAATGAATTTCATGCACTTCATTGGGTAATGGCAAATCCAATTGCCGAATCATGCGCTGCAAAACGTCCGAAGGAATGTCGTCTTGCCTCCGAGAGAACACATTACTGAGGGGTGTCTCAACATAATAAATCTTAAAATAAGGGTTATAAACGCTGAGTGTACGGATTAATTTAGACCTCAAATCAGCCGTCAAATTGGTACTATTCCATACAAAACTCTGCTTTTTGCGGCAATATTCTTTGGCTTGTTCGTAAGCAATTTGTATGACTTTTCCTTGTGCGTCTTTATCCGTAGGCTTAATTTTATGCGTTTCACGAATAGCATCAAGACTGACTGAGGGGTAGTCTCTAAACTGCTTTTGATGAAAACTATCTTTTCCACTCCCCGCAATACCTGATAAAATAATGACTTCAAAAGCTGTATCATCAAAAATCATTGAGGGATATTTGTCCGTATCCGATTGAAAATATTTGAATTGACTATGAGCATTATGAAAGCTTTTAGGGGTATAAAAACAGTCATTTTCAAGGCATAATTCTTTAAATATGTCAATTCGGAATAAGAGTTCATCTTTATCCTCGCAGATACGCCCTTTGGCATCGGCTTTTGCTAAAATATAAAGCCAATGATTGGAGACACGGCAACTTGCCGCCATAATAGCCCTTTCAGGTGATGGCTTTTCCATTGTCCAAATCGGTAAACCATGCAAACGGACAAGAGCTGCTATCTTCTCTCGTTCTTGAAAATCAGCATTCCACAGTAATTCTCGAACCATTTTTTCACCTACTGCGGCATGGCGAGGGGAATGAATCCGCCCATTTTCCTCAAAAGTGCATACGGGCTTGGCTATGTCATGCAGCAAAGCACTCAAAAACAAAATATACTGAGGGCGTGCATCTAAGGCTTGATAATCTGCATCATTCAGCAATTCGTCAATGACCATACGAGTATGTGTCCATACATCACCTTCTGCATGATGAATCGCATCTTGAGGGCAATTTTTCAGGACTTTCACCCAATCATACTGTTCTATTTTATCCCAATTAGGCTGTCGATTATTCAGTAACCCGTTCAAAATATAATTGGGCTCTTTTCCAATTGCGGGTCCAGTGTTCATCAGTTTTAACATGATTTTTTCTGACATATTTTAAAACACTCTGACTAAATGCCTCATTATCAAAGGTTTCTGCCATTCGGCATACGATGCCTTCGCACTCGCCCCCCAATACACTGCCTTCCGCCAAAGCCTTATGAATGGTGTTTTTAATATCTTGTTCTGAAAAATACCCCCTCGCCAACACAGGTACAGTCGGCAAATCCAAAGCATGAGCATAAAGCCCACATCGTCCCAAGAAAGCCATTGTCCATTTTCACGAATGGCAAAAACATAAAAATAACTTTCCAAACGGGTGTATTCAATGCTGTGTAAACCATACAGGTTTTCACCAAAAATCTCTAAATGCCCTAAACTGTTTTTCGTGTTTTCCCATATTGTCCACATGTTTTTAGCCCAAGGATTGAGTGTCGGGGCAGCATGAGAACGAGCGAAAACACCTTCAGCTTTTAAACAGGTGTTCTCGCCGTCTAATTTTTCAGTAATGACCAATTCCTGTTTTAAAAGGCTTTGCCAATCGTGTTTTATCCTATCATCAGAAGTCGTACCTGGTGAAAAAGGGAAATGATATGTTCGAGGGTACTTCAAACTTTCCATTATTGTATTTTTCAGAGGCAAACAAGATTATTCTGAAAAAAGTTTCACTTACTAAGTAGTAGTCAGTAAATAAGCAGTCAGTAGTCAGACTCATAAGTCGTTGAAAATCACATTTTTATTAAAAATAACAACCCTAAGTATTTATACCCAACTACTTAAGGCATCTAAATTCTAAGACTTTCAAATAAGTCATTTCACCCTTCGGACAAGGATTCGTAGGTTCAGGCGTGTTTGTCACCGTTTTATAAACCCCTTTAATGGATATTTTTTTACAAGGAATGGCATCTAAGAACCCTTCAAAACAGACGGCTATCTGTTTTCCATCAGCCGTTGTTACATAGCCGCCATTGCCACAATAACAACTGAGGGGTGTCATAACGCCTTGTTTACTCTCGAAAACACCTTCAATGGTAATAGTTTCATTTTGTGTGGTAGTCGGTTGTGATTGCGCTTTTAAATGAGAATTACCCATTAAAAACAAGCCTGCCCATAAAATACTTTTTAGTTTCATTGTACTGTCCTTTATTTAGATTAAATATACTCGTTTTTGGGTTTTGGGTTTTGAGTTTTGAGTTTTGAGTTTTGAGTTTTGGAGCGTTAAAATGAAATTTTTGTTTAAATTGTAAAATTATTTAAACGAGCCCTATCACCTATAAAGTTTAAAAATATATTGAAAAGTTTAAAATAAAGGAATAATATTGTATGCTAAGTAGGTGACGGTAAATAGTCGTCAGGCGACAGGCTTGTAAATCGTTGAAAATCAAAGTTTTATTAAAAATAAAAACAGCGATTATTTACGCCTAACTACTTATTATCGCTCCAAATCAATAATATTTAGTCATTTTTAGAAACAAATTACTATGAGTTTTAACTTCAAATCCCAGTTCCAACGTCTATTCAGATGGGGTTTAATGGCTTTTATAGCCTTATTTCTTTTCCGAATTTGTTATGGTTATTTTGAAACAGATACACAAAATAGCTTTAATCAAGAAAGTTTTTTCTCACAAATTGAAAATTTGAGAAAAAACTATGCTTCTGAAAAGGTGAAACAAGCAGCCCCTAATATGCCTCAAAATGATTTTTCAGCGAATCAAAAATATGAAAAAACAGCTTCCCTAAAATCTAAAACGGCTCATTTCGATGACGACAAAGAGAAATTGTATCACACGACTCAAAACTTCAAAGCGGTTGTGCAATATGAAAAAAATGAAGGAAAAAAAGGCAGCCGAGAATTGCATCTATTGATTGGTGTGAATCCCGTATTGTTTGATAGTTTTTACCTAAATGTCCAAAAAATTGGTGATTTAAAAGCCACTGAAATCACTAAAATTGACAAAACCAATGAATTTAGGCAGTTGAATGCTAAAAAGATTTCGTTAGAAAAAACACTCACTTCGCTCAATGAACTCAAGTCCAGAGGTGGTGCTATTGGCGATTATGTCGTATTACACGATAAAATCTTAGAAATTGAAAAACAATTGCAGGAATTAGGGGTAGAATTAGGCAATTTTGATAGTGAAAATGAGTTTTGTTCTATTCGTTTTTCATTGTACGAAGGTGCCAGCGAAAAGAAAATCAGCTTGCTTAGAAGGGTTAAAGTGGCTCTTGAATGGACAGTTCAATATTATACTTTGAGTCTTTTAGGCTTATTTGCCTTAACAGGACTCATTTTTATCAGCTTATTGATTCTTGAGAAACTTAATATTTTGAAAAATATTATAGAAAAGTTGTAAAAACTTAGCTATCAGCTATTAGCCTTTAGTTATCAGAACTCCAGAGCCGTTTTTTTTAATAAAACGAATATTGAGGAGCTAAAAACTTATAGCTAAAAGCTAATGGCTAAGTAGTTATGAAAAGTTTTAAGAGGCAGTAAATTAGTAGTTAGTTGATCAGTGGTCAGCTTATTTACTGACTACTGACCAACTGACTGCTAACACTCCTACTTTCTCAACAAATTATAAAATCCCTCTAAATCTTGAGCGTTAAGGCAACCTTCTGCTTCCAAATGCCCTTTTCGAGCCGCCAATACGCCATAACGAATATCCTGAATGCCCTCAACGCTGTGTGCATCGGGGTTGATAGAAATAAATACCCCTCGCTCACGAGCATACGGAATCCATGTCCAGTCCAAATCCAAGCGATAAGGGTTGGCATTTAACTCAATCGCTACACCGTTAGCTGCACATGCCTCAATGACTTTTTTATGGTCTATGGGATAACCCTCTCTCGACAGTAAAAGCCGTCCAGTAGGGTGTCCTAAAATATGCGTAAAAGGGTTTTCAATAGCTTTAATTAAACGAGCTGTGGCTTTGGCTTCGTCCATTTTCAAATTGCTATGTACCGAAGCGATGACCACATCGAACCCCCTCAGTATATCGTCTGAATAATCCAACGAACCATCATTCAAAATATCACACTCGATGCTTTTTAGGATTTTAAAATTAAAAAAAGTCTTATTGAGGTCGTCAATTTCCTGCCATTGTTGTTCTATTCTATCTTCTTTTAAGCCATTGGCATAAAAAGCTGCTTTGGAGTGGTCACTGATAGCGATATATTGATAGCCTAAATCTTGAGCCGCTTCCGCCATTTCACGCACCGAATGAAGCCCGTCAGAATAGGTCGTATGGGTATGAATAACACCTTTAATATCCCCCAAATGAATCAAATGAGGCAGTTTATTCTCTCGTGCTGATTCTAAAACTTCAGGATTTTCTCTAAGTTCTGGCTCAATAAAAGGAAGTTTGGCTTTTTCAAAAACTTCTTTTTCTGTTTTTAAATTTTTAAAATCTACCCCCTCAGTCTGTTTGACAAATGCCTCTAAAAACGAGCGATTACCCGTATGTTTAAACATTTTTGAGCCTATTTCATCAAGACCACACGTATAGATAACGACAGGCGTTTCGTTCTCCGTTTTACTCAAAAAACATTCTCTTTTTTATCTACTAAAATCAAATGTTCTGTATCAAAAAGCGTTTCTACATTTATCGTCCCTGCTAATAAAAGCTCTATTTTTTCAATAATAGGATTCAGACGGCGCAATTCTCCTACCCTTTCTATCTGAAAATCAGTATTCCTTGCGCTTCAATGCCCTTTTTTAAAAATACCACTACCCCCTCAGTATCCGCATCAGCGACAGCCCAAAAGCGCTTGTTTTTAGATTTCAGATAATATTCTGCTGCTTTGCGAATATCATCTTGCGTCTTTTTTCCAAAACCTTTTAGCTCAATCAAGCGGTTTTCATTGCAGGCATATAATAATTCTCCGACGGTCTCAATGCCCAAATCTTGCCAAACAGCCTGAATTTTTTTAGGTCCAAAACCTTTGATATGGAGCATATCTATCACGCCCGCAGGTGTTTTTTCAGCATATTTCTGAAAAGTCTCTAATTGCCCTGTTTGTAAGAGTTCTTGAATTTTATCCCCAATAGCCTTTCCAACGCCTTTAATGGCATCTATTTCGGCCCTCGACATTTCCGCCAAAGGTTTATCCCATTTTCTTAAAGTGATATACGCATTCTGATATGAGCGAATTTTAAACGGATTTTCATCGTGCAATTCCATAATAGCCCCTAAATCCGCAAATACTCGAGCAATTTCTTTATTGGTCATTTTGATGTATTATTATAGTTGTCAGTCAAATATAGTCAAAGGATTGTGGATTGAGGGCTGAGGATTGAATATATTATTAACAATCAATTCATTATAAAACCCATTTTTGGGCGTTCCATTCCGTATTGACTATAAATGGTTAGTTGTCTGATATTTGAGTTTTGAATGGTCAAACCCACATAACTCATTCATTCTTACTCTTAAAATCACAAAGTTAAAAATTTAAATAATAGTTGAGATACCCCTCAGTATTGGAGCGTATTAAAGGGATAAAATAAGCCTTTTTCGATAATTTTTCATATATTTGCGCCCGCAAATTTTAAGCACCCTTGACTATTTTAAATCAATAAAGAAATGGCTCGTTCTATCGAACTTATGTCTCCAGCAGGTTCTTTTGAATCTTTGATGGCAGCAATCCAAGCTGGTTGTAATTCTGTATATTTTGGCGTTGAGCAATTGAATATGCGTGCCCGTTCAAGTATCAATTTCACATTAGAAGACTTGAAAAAAGTGGCCGAAATAGGCAAAGAGCATAATGTCAAAACCTATCTTACCCTTAATACTATTCTCTATGACCATGATATTACGTTGATGAAAAACATCGTCAATACGGCGAAAGAAAGTGGCATTACGGCTATCATAGCTTCTGACCATGCTGTGATGAACTATGCTAAAAAAATAGGCATGGAGATTCATATTTCTACCCAAGCCAATGTTTCTAATATTGATACCGTAGAGTTTTATGCTCATTTTGCTGATGTCATTGTTTTAGCAAGAGAATTAAGTTTAAAGCAGGTAGCTGAAATTAGTCGGGAAATTAAGCGTAGAAATATCACCGGTCCCTCGGGCAAATTGGTAGAATTGGAAATTTTTGCACACGGTGCCTTGTGCATGGCCGTATCAGGCAAATGTTATTTGAGCTTACATTCACACTTTGCGTCTGCTAATAGAGGGGCTTGTATTCAGAATTGCCGTAGAAGCTATATCGTTACTGAAAAAGAAGAAGGGACAGAGTTTGAGATTGATAATGAGTTCATTATGTCCTGCTAAGGATTTATGCACGATAGATTTTTTAGATAAAATTCTTGATGCCGGTGTCAGCGTTTTAAAATTAGAAGGGCGTGGGCGTTCTGTGGATTATGTAGCCAAAGTCACTCAATGCTATAATGAAGCCATAGAAGCCTATTTAGAGGGCAATTATACTCAAGATAAAATTGATAATTGGAAAGAAATCCTTTCAACCGTTTATAATCGTGGCTTCTGGGACGGTTACTATCTGGGGCGTACAATGGGCGAATGGTGCAACGAAAATGGTTCAAAATCTTCTATTAAGAAAATCTATTTAGCGAAAGGCGTTAAATATTTTGATAAAATAGGCGTAGGTGAGTTTAAATGCGAATCACATAGCCTTTCCGTAGGCGATAAAATCATGATTACAGGCCCTACTACGGGCTATATCGAAATGGCAGTCGAAGGCTTGAGAGTAGAGGATAAAGATACCCATAAAGTCGTAAAAGGGGATACATTCTCCATGACTGTTAAAGAAAAAATTCGTCCTTCTGATAAGGTTTATAAACTTGTTCCAGAGAATTAGCCAATAGCTAATAAGATTCAAATTGTGTATTATTTCGTATGATAAGCATTACTCAACAAAGAGCAAAATGTATCGGCTGCAATGCGTGTGTAGAAGCTGCCGATTTCCGTTGGCGCATCTCAAAGCGAGACGGCAAATGCACGCTTATTGGTGGCGTTGAAAAGAAAGGCTTTTATACCGTTATCGTTGATGATGATGAATTAGAAGCCAATATGTTAGCTGCTAAAAATTGTCCTGTCAATATCATTAAAATTATTCCTAAAGCTAAGAGGGGGTGAGTGTTGTATTGCTGTATTGTTAAATTGTTGTATGGTTAAATTGTTATATTGCTTATTGTTATTAAGTCACCTTTTAACAATCTAACCATACAACAATTTAGCAATTTAACCATACAACAATCTAACAATTCACCTATCCAACCTACGTTGGCGTTTCTATATCGTCCCAATCGCAATCAGGATTTTGGAATTGCGTCAACCAATTTAAAGCATAATGCCTTTCATAAATAACTCCCGCATGTAAATTACCCGAATTAGGTTTCCCTTTTAATCTGGCATCAACGCACGCCCAGTGCATTCTATACGTTTTATCCAATTCACTTAAAATATCTTCTGTGGATTTTAATTTTACAGAACTTTCAAAGGCTTCTCGTGTCGGTTCAAGCATTTTACCAACCATACCCCCTACATCACAGGTATCGCTGGCATATACCAAATCAGGAACGATACCCAAAGCCCATAACAGCACATTGAGCGCCTCATAACGCCAAGAGCTATTAATTCTGTCTTGGTCAGTCAATTCTTGCGCCTCAAAAATATGTTTTTCATAAGGCGAAAGCGAGTTAATGCGCTTGTCTAACACCACCTTGTCTATATGAACCTGTTCGATGCCCTCCCCTTTTGCAGATACTACCAAAAGCCCATAAGCCCTATCAATAATCTCTTGTTTTGACCTCATTTTAACCTCCGATACTGAGGGGGTGCAAGGCAAATTAGAATTGATAGTAATGCCCTTTTGTGTTAAAAACGCTTCTGTTTTAGCTTTTCTATCCAATTGCTCCTGAGTATAAGTTTCAGCAGGAGGGTCAAAATAACTCGTTGAAATATTGACTTCTAAATCATCAAGCTGGCACTTACCATTCATATCCAATATCACTTTCATATCTTTATCTAAAAAGTATTGTGTATCGGATTGGTTAAAAAAGGCACTTGGATTAGCAAAAGCAAAAGCGTCTAACTCTTGCATGAGTTCCTTAAAAATAGCCTCAAATTCAGGTATCCACCCCGTCTCGACCACAAAAGGCATTTCAGCATTCATCGCCATAACTTTAACGAGGAATTTTTGCCTAACCAATTCATTTTGAGAAGGAATAGACTGAATAAAATTAACCATACCCGACAAATTTTGAGTAACAGGACACTCAATTTTATCTAACTGGTAAGACGGTTTGAGCCTTTGACGGTGGCGAATCGTCAAAACTTTGTCCTTGCCGAATAAGCCTCCTTTCACCGTTGCCTTGATAATTTTATCAGCGTCTGTTTTTTGTAAACTCAACTCTGCCTTAGGCAAATGGTTTTTAACTATCTGAACAATTTTATCAACATCAAGATAGTGACTGTAGATTGTACAATTTTCCATTTATTTTTTATTTAAAATTCAAATATATTTATTGAGGCGATAGGCAATAGTCGTCAGGCGACAGTTGTTTGTTTTACTTAAGTATTCAGATAAAAGATGCTTTTAACCTTACTTAAAATTATTCCAATTTTCTTGGTTTAAAACGAACGACTAACGGTGGTCAACGCATTCCATCGCCCATTTTAATTTTTTTACTTTTAATTATCTCAAGAAATGTATTTTTACCGTTAAAAAATTGACGCGTGAAAAACCTTCCTGAATCTTTTTTACAGCCTTTACAAGCGGATTTAGGCGATGAAATGCCTTTATTTCTCCAAGCCTTAGAGGAGACGACACCCGTATCTATTCGATATAATCCTTTTAAAAAAACGGATTTAGACTTACCCATAGACGCACCCGTCAGTTGGCAGACCGATGGACGCTATTTATCAGAACGCCCTGTCTTTACGTTAGACCCTGCTTTTCATGCAGGAGCATATTATGTACAAGAAGCCAGTTCGATGTTTATTGCAGAAGCCATTCGTCAGAGTCTCGAAGAATCTACGCTACAATCCAGTTTGACAGTATTGGATTTATGCGCTGCACCAGGGGGCAAATCTACGCTTTTAGCATCACTTATCAGCCCTCAAAGTTTATTAGTGACCAATGAGGTGATAAAAACCCGTGTAGATATTTTTAAAAGAAAATATGGCTAAATGGGGCGTATCTAATACAGTTATCAGCAATCACGATTCCGAAGATTTTGAAGCATTAGAAGGCTTTTTCGACATTGTT
>WJBH02000280.1:0-28022 GCA_013167095.2 Daphnia sinensis | reverse complement strand
CGAATGGAAAAGTAGAAAACAAAAAATCCACTGCAACGAGTGGATTTTTTATAATTAGCTTAGTGTGTTCGATTAAACGAATTGTCTCATTTTAGTCCAACTACCACCATTTTCTACTTGTGTATAGCCCATTGAACGTAATTGACTTTTTGCACTCGCACTGCGCATTCCTGATGCACAAACGGTAATGATTGGTTTATCTTTCGCAATTCCTTTTACACCACTTGAAATTTGTTGTAAAGGAATGTTTTTTGATCCTTTGATATGACCAGATGCAAACTCACCTGGTGAACGCACATCAATAATTATTGCTCCGTTTGACATTAGTTGTTTAAAATCTGGACCAGCTCCGAACAATTTTTTGAATAATGACATCTTAGCTTATTTAGAAAGTTGGTAATTCACATCCAACCAAGAACCGCCATTTTCACACTCAATTCCTTGAGCTTGTAAAAAATAAGTCGCTTGCCCGCTTCTATTTCCACTTGACAACACAAAATAATGGGTTGTTTCATTGCTTTAATATCTGCTACTTTTCCTTGAATTCATCCAAAGGATATTGATTGAATCTGCTACATGCCCTCCTGCAAATTCACCTCTTGTTCTAACGTCTATAATTGTAAATTCCATAATGTATTTTTTTGATGAGACAAAACTACGTGCTTATTTTGAAACCAAACGTTACTTTGGTACCTTACTCTTTTTCTCGAGCGCCTTTTCAAACCATTGCCACAAATTGTCTTTGGAACAGGTGCGAATACCCGATATTTTCTTTCCTTGGTTGGATGTGGAAAAGCTAATTTGCGTGCATGTAAACAAATTGATCCATCTGGATTGGAACGCTTTGCGCCGTATTTCAAATCGCCTTTGATGATACATCCAATCGCTGCTAACTGTGCGCGTATTTGGTGGTGTCTTCCTGTTTCCAATGCTACTTTCTAACAAGGTATATTGATCGGATTGAATTAATTCTTTGTATTTCAACCGCGCTTCTTTTGTCGTTTTTTTGGTGTATCGTGTACATACGTTTTGTTCTGCTTTTCGTTGCGATCCAAATGATGTATCAACTGCCACTTTTTTGCTTGGTGCTTTTTCAACGATTGCCCAATAAATTTTTTCAGGATGTTTTTCGGCAAACAACTTATTCATGCGCTCCAAGCCCTTACTCGTTCGTGCAAACGCAATAATACCGCTCACAGGACGGTCCAAGCGATGAATCAATCCACAGAAAACATTGCCTGGCTTTTCGTATTTTATGCGGATGTAATTGCGCACTTTCTCTACCAAAGGCAAATCGCCCGATTTATCACCTTGCACATTATCGCCAGCTCGTTTGTTGACAATCACCAAATGATTGTCTTCAAAAAGTACCGTAGCAGGATCTATTGATTCATCCTCAATATTGCTCATGTTGATTGGGAAATCACCACTTTTCACATCCGAAATGTATTGTTGGAAAGCAGTGTGCATTTGTTCGTATAAATTAGCATATTTGCGCAAAAAGCGTGGACTAAATTCGTTGTTGATTCCTAACATGTCGTGTACAACTAATACTTGACCATCAACTGCGTTTCCAGCTCCAATTCCAATAATTGGAATAGCAACTGATTTGGCAACTTGTTCTGCTAATTTTGCTGGGATTTTTTCCAAAACAATTGCAAAACATCCTGCTGCTTCCAATGCTTTTGCATCTTCGATCAAAACGTTGTGCCTCTGCTTCTTCTTTTGCTCGAACCACGTATGTTCCAAACTTATAAATCGATTGAGGTGTTAAGCCCAAGTGACCCATTACAGGGATTCCCGCTGTTAAAATACGCTTGATCGATTCGATGATTTCTCCGCCCTTCTAATTTCACTGCATGACCACCCGTTTCTTTCATGATACGAATCGCATTCGATAAGGCTTCTTTTGAATTTCCCTGGTACGAACCAAAAGGCATATCTACAACAACCAATGCACGTTCAACAGCTCTTACAACGGAAGAAGCATGATAAATCATTTGATCTAACGTAATAGGTAAGGTCGTTTCGTGACCAGCCATGACATTCGATGCGGAATCACCGACTAATATAATTTCAATTCCAGCTGTATCAATGATACGTGCCATGGAATAGTCGTAACCTGTTAACATCGAGATTTTTTCACCCGAATTTTTCATTTCTTGTAAAAACATGCGTCGTGATGCGTTTTACATTTTTGTGAACTGACATTGTTTTCGCTTTAAATAGAACAAATGACTTTATGCCGATAACAAAAGTACAATTTTAGACAGAATGGAAACACCGCTTTTAAAATTGTTCTCAATCGAACCAAACATCTTCGATGATTTGAAATCCGGCTGTTTGATTGACACGTTCAATAATAACTTGCTTTCCGTGTTGTATTCGTCCCGCATAACGGATGAATTGAGCGAGATACGTAAGATTTTATCTTGAATTTTAATTTCGTTGTGCGTAAAGCAACTGCTTTCCCCATCATTTCTTCCCATTTATCAAGAACATCCAACTCGGTGAATTTCTTGTCCCACTGGTAAGCACGTAATAGTTTATCGAAACACTTCCTTCATAGGAGCAGCGTTCCCCGTTCGTTTTTTTTCGTTCCAATCTGAATTCATGGCGTAATGGGATCAAATAAAATGATGTTTGGCTGAACGCCGATTGCTTGAAAAATACCTTCGACACGAATTTTCATCGGTATCGGTGACCAATACTTGACCAAAGGTGTTTTTAGAAACCAAAGACATTAACTGCGCAACGCGAAAGTTATCTAATTTATCAAAAATATCGTCTAATAATAAAATGGGCGACACATTCAATCGGGCTTTTAACCAATCAAATTGTGCCAAACGCATGGCAATTAAAAAACTTTTTGTTGACCTTGTGAACCGAATTTTTTAATCGGCTGACCGTTAATTTGAAAATTCAAATCGTCTTTGTGAATGCCAACGGTCGTGTAATGTGCGCGCGAACATTTTGGAAATGCCTCTAATAACAAGGTTTCAAAGGGTAATTCGCTCAAACGAGATTCGTAGACCATGGAAACAGTTTCAGCTTGGTTCGAAATCCATTGGTAATATTTTTGAAACAAGGGAATAAACGCTTCAATGAATTGCGTCCGTTTTTCATAAATAGCTGAACCGTAACGAATTAGCTGTGCATCCCAAATTTCGAATGGTTCGCGGTGAAAAAATCCGTTTTCATATTGTTGCTTGAGCAAGCATTGCGTTGATCGATTACCTTGTTGTACCGTGGTAAATCTTCTAAGTAACTTTATCAAATTGAGCGATGATACCATCCATCCAACGTCGGCGTACATCTGATCCTCTGAAATTAAATCGGCATCATAGGGCGAAATCATGACAACCGGAAATTGTCCGATGTGATCCGCCAAACGATCGTATTCTTTTTTATTTTTCTTAAAAATCTTTTTCGCACCAACTTTTACGCCGCAATACAAGGCATAATTGACATCGTTTTTTACCCATTCACCTTGAATAACGAAAAAAGGTTGATCGAAACGGACATTTTGTTTGTCAATCGGATTGAGATACGAGCGGCACATGCTCAAATAATGGACTGCATCTAATACATTCGTTTTACCAGCCCCATTTTTTCCAACAATACAGTTAACACCTTCCACAAGTTGAAGTTGGCTTCTGCATGATTTCTAAAATTTACGAGCGATAACGATTGTAAAAACATGGTACAAAAGTAAAAAAGGGATTGTTGCCAACCACTTGTTTTTTCAGAAAACTTGCCAACAACGGACCATTGATTCAGCGAAAGAAGCAAGATTTTTCTATTTTTGCAAAAAACTATTTTTGATATGCGTGTATATCTTGACAATGCTGCCACTACCCCATTGGCTCCTGAAGTTGCTGAAGCAATGATTCCTGTTTTGCAATCCGAATTTGGAAATCCTTCTTCTACTCACTTTTACGGCAGACAAACAAAAGCGCTTATCGAAACTGCACGCCGTTCAATTGCAAGTTGGTTGAAATGTTCGCCAGCTGAAATTATTTTCACTTCAGGTGGAACCGAAGCTGATAACATGGCGTTGTACACAGCTGTTCATCAATTAGGTGTAAAACGCATCATTTCTACTGTTATTGAGCATCATGCAGTTGGACATACAATCGAACATTTAGAAAAAAACGACGGAATTGAAGCAGTTTGGTTGTCAGTCGATCAGCAAGGTCACATCGATTTAACCGAATTGGAGAACTATTGTCGGATGGCACACCAACGATTGTTTCATTGATGCATGCAAATAATGAAATAGGCACCTTGATTCCAATCAAAGAAATCAGTGAACTGTGTAAAAAACACCAAGCTTATTTTCATTCGGATACGGTACAAACAATGGCGCATTATGCCTTTGATTTGAGTGATTTGGACATTGATTTCATCACGTGTGCAGCTCACAAATTTCACGGACCAAAAGGAATTGGATTTTTGTATGTCAACAAACGCATCAAACCAGCTTCGTTGATTCAAGGAGGTGCACAAGAACGAGGCTTACGTGGCGGTACCGAAAATGTTCCTGGCATTGTTGGTTTAGCAACTGCGCTGAATCTTGCCAACGAACACATGGCCGAACACCAAGCACATGTTCAAGGATTAAAAACATACATGATTGAACGTTTGCAAGCAGTTTCCCTGATATTGCTTTTCATGGTGATATCACTCCAGCAGGAAGTTTGTACACGGTACTAAATGTTTGCTTACCGAAAACAGCAAAAAGCGGCATGTTATTATTCACGCTTGATCTAAAAGGAATCGCTTGTTCAGGTGGTTCTGCTTGTTCTTCAGGTTCTGTAAAAGGTTCCCACGTATTAGAAGAATCAAGGCAGATGGCTCACGTCCCAATGCACGTTTTTTCGTTTTCACGTTACACACAAAAGCTGAAATCGATTACGCATTGGAGCAATTACAATTGATTTACGAAAAAGCTATCGTATAAAATAGTGTCTTTTTGGCATTCGTTTATTACTTTTAGAACAAAATAGACGACATGCGTTACTTGATTATTGCATTTTTAAGTTTCTCTTTTTTTTCTGTAAAAAGTCAAACATATTTTCCTCCTTTGACTGGAAATTCTTGGGACACCCTTGCTCCGAGAGTCTTGGTTGGTGTCGTGACTCGATTCAACCGCTTTATTCGTGGCTTGGAAACACCAACTCAAAAGCTTTTATTTTATTGAAAGATGGGAAAATTGTTTTGGAAAAGTATTTCGGAACATTTACTGCAGATAGTTTTTATGTCTGGAATTCTGCGGGTAAAACGCTGACAGCTTATGCTGTTGGAATAGCTCAAGAAGAAGGATTTTTATCCATCAACGATGCAACATCAGCACATATTGGCTCTGGCTGGACAAGTTTAACTCCACAGCAAGAAAACGCCATTACTATACGTCACCAATTGACCATGACAACAGGATTGGACGATAATGGAACAGATCCGTATTGCACCGACCCAACTTGTTTGACTTATTTAGCTGCACCTGGAACACGTTGGGCTTATCACAATGCGCCTTATACGCTCCTCGACACTGTAATCAGTTCGGCAACAGGTATGTCATTGAATAGTTGGATATACAGTCGTATTGGTTCAAAAATTGGCATGACTGGTTTGTATTATCCGATTGGATATAATAATATTTTCGTGTCAAAACCACGTAGTATGGCGCGTTTCGGCTTATTATTGTCGCAAAATGGACAGTGGAATGGCACAACCGTTTTGGCAGACACAGGCTATTTACATGCCATGACACATCCTTCGCAAAATTTAAATTGGCATATGGTTACTTAACGTGGTTGAATGGTCAAGCTTCTTATAAATTACCGCAATCCCAATGGACGTTTTTGGGTTCGCTTTGTCCCAATGCTCCCAATGATATGTTCTCTGCTCAGGGCAAAAACGCCCAAATTATCAATGTAGTTCCCTCTCAAGGCATCGTTCTCATTCGCATGGGAGCAGACATGGGTTCTAGTTTTGTGGGAACACAATACAACGACACTATTGGCAATACATCAATCGTTTTGATTGTGATTTAGGAATTGAAAACGCAAACATTGAATCAGTTGGCGTTTTTCAAATCCCAATAACGGAACGTTTACCATGACTGAACTAGTAGTTGGTGATGAAATCACACTCGTTAATTCACTTGGTGAAGTCATTACTCAATTTGTTGCTACTAAAGCTGGAGATACTCAATTGACAGTGAACTGTGAAAAGGGAAGCTATTTTGTGCAACGAAAACGCAATGAGCGCGTTATTACAACACCATTAATCATTCAATAAGCGCAATCGTTGGAAAATTCAAACAGACATATTTTAGTAATGAGTTCGTGGTATCCATCACGAATTGATCGACATGTCGGGAATTTTGTCCAACGTTTTGCTGAATTATTGGTCAACGACTATACTGTCAGTGTCATTCATACTGTAGCTGACAAAAACTGTTCAACAATTGAAGTGAGCGATCAACTAATTGCGGGTGTAAGAACGGTTATTATTTATTTTCCAGAAAAGAAATGGAAGATTGGTCGTTGGTTGCAACGTAGAAAAGCTTTAGCACGTGGATTTCGACTCATTGAAGATGTTGATTTGGTTTTTGGGCACATGTGTTATTACCACAGGGATTACAGTTTATTGGCGCGAAAAATTATTACAATTGTCCGTTGGTGGTACTGGAACACGGATCGTATTTCAGAAAAGAGAAACGAAAAGCTTTCAATCGCATTCAACGCACAATTTTAAAACGAACTAGTCGAAATATTCAGCAATTACTTGCAGTTTCACCTGTTTTGAGCGAAGACATGAAAGCTGTATTCCCTACAACTAACATCGGAATCGTTCCAAACTTCATTGCTCCATCTTTGTTCGTCCCTAAAGAACAAAAAACCGTTTCGTACAACAAGTTTATCCATATTTCTACCTTGGACGAACAGACAAAAAATCCACGTATGTTATTCGACGGATTTTTGTCCGCAGTGAAACAAAACGCTTCGATACAATTAACTGTTATTTCAGATCAATCAACAGCCGATTGGGAGAATTGGGTTGCTACGAATGGCATTGCGGAACATGTTCGGTTTCTCGGTCCTTGTTCATGGGAAGAAATCGCACAAGAAATGCAGCAACACGACGCATTGATTGCCACTTCTAATTATGAATCTTTTGGAATTGTTTTTGCAGAAGCTTGGCTGTTGGACTTCCTGTTTTAGCGACATCGGTGGGAATAGCATCCTCTCTTCCTGCGAATTTAGGTCGGAATTTTCCTAAAAACGATGCGGAAGCATTGTGTCAATTGATTGTGTCTTTTGCCGCAGGCGACATGGCATTTGACCAACAAGAAATGAGTTTGCATGCGACACAATATCATGCACATACAGTTTTGGAGCAACTACAAATGATTTTTGATCAACAGCTATTAAACCATGAATAGATTGGAAATTTTCAATGCCATTGAAACCTATTTAACGCATAAGATCAATTTGCTTCAGCAGGATATTACTGATTTAGCAGTCGATTTAGCTGGCGACACCAAAAGTTCAGCTGGTGATAAATTTGAAACAGCGCGTGAAATGAGTCAACAAGAAATCAGTAAGTTGACACAGCAAGTGAATGAACAAAAAAAATGGTTATCCTTGACAAAGAGTTATGCAACAGCAACAAATTTCGATCAAGTACATGCTGGTTGTATTGTGAAAACCTCAATGGGAAATTTTGTTGTTGGGTTACCTTTGGGAAAAATAGAGGAACTTCCAACCTATTATTGTATTGGAAATACAGCGCCCTTATCACAAATGCTGTTAAACAAAAAAAGTTGGAGAAACAATTAACTTTCAACAGCAAGCAATTTCAATTGAACAAATTAGTTAGTTGCTTTGCTTTTTTCTTCTTTTTCTTTTTACCAGGCATGGCATCGTCTTCTTTTCCTGAACTAGCAGTGCCACCAAACGTTTTAATTTCGCGTCCATCCTTGTCGTACACATGTTCTTCCACTAGCACATCTTTTTCATAGTGAGCACGTCTTTTCAATTTACCATCAGGAAATCGTTGTTCGAACCAACCTTCTTTCAAGCCTTTTTTATAGCTTTCAATTTCTTGAATGGATTGATCGTAATAAAACGTTTTAAATTCCCCACTTTTGACATCCATGTTCCAGTTTTCTGTCCGTAACAGGGTTCCATCATCGTAATAATAACTGAAAACGCCGTGTTTTTTTACCTTCTTTGTAATGAATCTCTTGAATAACCTTCCCTTCTTGTTGTACTCGATGAATGGTCCATTCATTAAACCATTTGTGTAATATACTTCTTTCGACCGTATGCCTCGACTAAATGTGATTTTAGGCCCGTTTAACACGCCCATTTTATATGTTTCTAACTTGAGTGTGTCTAATTTTGTTTTGCGTGAAACATAGGTAATTTGGACGCCATTCAACTCACCCATTACGTAATTTTTTTCCCATAACGGAAAACCTGTAGAATCTTCAAAATACGTCCAATTTCCATTTGGTTTACCTGAATGTGAGAACGAATAACCTCTGTACATCCTGAAATATAAGTAGTTGTATCCATTCCATCGGTAAAAACCATTGACAAAACGAACACGCCGTTGCAAAATTCCATTATTGTGGCACGTTTCACATGTTCCTGTAAACGGTTTGTGCGAACCCGTCGAAAGGACGACATCACTAGATGGATCGGCTAATTCTAATTTCTCGTTACAATCAACTACACCAGCTAATTTTCCACATTCCCATTCTGTAAATCGTTGACCTTTTCGCGCCATAGATTTCTTGTAACACGTATCCTTTTTTATTTGAGGCATTCCCGATTGACCGAATAAAACGAAACAAAAGAAAAAGAAAAATAAGGGCAGTAGTTTTTTCATGGTTTATTGTGGTAGTTTGAGTGTTAATTTATTCAATCCTTCTTTCATACGCGCTGGAATTGGAATAGAGGTTTTAACCACACTATCGTAACACACCAAAACAGATGTCCCAGTTGTGCGTAATTCACCCAAAACTTTCACTTCGTAAGCCAACGTAAAACTTTTGTCACCAACGTGTTTTAAAAAAACTTCTATTGTAACTGGATCATTCAAAAAAACTGGTTTTAAATATTCCAATTCGTTTTTACGTAAGAGCACTCCATTTTTTTTCCAGTCCCAATCGATTCCAACTAAATGACGGAAATAGTAAATTCGTGCTTCTTCAAAATAGTTCAAATAGATTGCATTATTGACATGTTGCATCATATCACAATCTGAAAAGCGTACTTGTAATTTATACGGGTCAATCATATTATGTTTTTTATCTAATGTAGTAAATTCAGAATGTTTGAAATAAATTCAGGGACCATTTTTTTAAAATTCGAACAAGGGAAGCATTTTCTTGAAGAGTTAATTCGGTTTCTAATTTCATGAGATTAGTCGTTAAATCAATATCATTAGCTCTTTCTTTCGCTTTCAAAATTTTAGGGTGATGAGTTGGAATCGTATTTTCTTCTTTGTTTAACAATTCCTCATACAACTTCTCACCAGGTCGTAAACCTGTAAATTTTATATCAATATCTTTTCCGAGTTCTCGACCTGATAAACGGATCATGTTTTTGCTAAATCGACTATTTTAACCGATTCCCCCATGTCAAATACAAAAATTTCTCCTCCATTACCAATAACTCCTGCTTCAAGAACGAGTTGACAAGCCTCGGAATTGTCATGAAATAACGCGTAATACGTTGTCTGTTACAGTAATAGGACCGCCTTCTTCTATTTGTTTTTGAAAAAAGTGGAATGACAGAACCATTTGAACCGAGAACATTACCAAAACGTGTTGTTATAAAATTGTGTTATTCCTTTTGTATTGGCATCTTGAGCGATCATTTCAGCAACGCGTTTTGTTGCACCCATCACATTGGTTGGGTTTAACCGCTTTATCTGTCGAAATCATGACAAATTTCTGAAACGTGATACAAAACAGCTAATCAACCACATTTTTTGTTCCAATGATATGGTTTGAATGGCTTCAGCTGGATTTTCCTCCATTAATGGAACGTGTTTGTATGCTGCTGCATGAAACACCCATGCTGGTTTGAAATTTTCAAAAACCTTTTTTAATCGATTTGTATTTCTAACATCACCATAATAATTTCAATTTGTTGATTCGGAAAGCGTTGTCTTACTTTTAACTCCAAATCGTACATGGGCGTTTCCGCTTGATCCAACAAAATAATTTTAGCTGGCTGAAAGTGCAACAATTGCATAACCAATCCTGATCCAATAGAACCTGCCGCTCCTGTTACTAAAACAACTTGATTTGAAATAGCTGAAGCAATTTTATCTTGGTTCAAATCTATCGGTTTTCTACCCAATAAATCTTCATTTTTACTTTATCGATCTGTTGGTAGAAAATGTACCATTTATCCAACTTGCAGGACTTGGAACTTTTTCATTGTGACACCAGCTTCTAAGCAGGCATTGACAATTAACTTGTGATTCGTTTCAATGGTTGTTGAATAGTGAAAATCACTTGATCTATTGTGTTGCTTTCAATAGTTCAGTGAATTTTTCTCCCGCATAAACTGGAACACCTTCGATTCTAGTTCCAATTTTCCGCTTATCATCATCTAAAAAACAACAATGTTGACGTTCATTTGAATGTCTTTTTCATTGTTCGCTTTGCTATTAATCCATAAACACCAGCTCCATAAATCAATACATTTGACTGAATTCTTTAACCTTAGTTGATTCTAAATATATTAATTTTATTGCAACACGAATTGCCATAGTGATGAACACAAAGAAAACGAACTCAATTATTAAAAACACTTAACGGAAATAAGTAATACCGATCAATGAAATAATAACGGAATAATCCAGCTATAAAAAAACAATAACGAAGAGCTGAAAATTGCAAGGAATAATCTTCTAAAATCGGCTGTTGATGAATGTCGAACAATTCCTTTATGAATACCAAACAGAAAAAAAACAGCAAAACGAATGAAAAAGAAGGCCCATAGAAAAGGGAATAAAATAGAAACTCTGTTTCCCAAATTGCTTTATCCCCCATTATATCAAAACGAATAAGATAAGCCAACGTCAATGACAGAGCAGAATCACCATGTCAATTGCTATGATTACCCAACGAGGTGTATTATTTTTTGGAAACATTTTTGCCCTTTAATACAAAGTTAATCGAATCTGTTAGTTGTACAATCCACCGTTCAAGGAAATAGTTTGCCCAGTCACATAGGAAGCTTCGTCTGAAATCAACCAATCTATCGTTCCTACTATCGCAGCCACCGATCCTAAACGTTGTTGTGGTATGGATTGAATTATTTGCGCTTGCATTTCAGGATTTACTTCGTCAATCTTCCTACTTCAAAATATCCTAAAGCCAAGCAATTGACTGTAATACCGCTCGTAGCCGTTTCCTTTGCAACTGTTTTTGTCAATCCAATCAATCCAGCTTTGGAAGCGGCCATAAGCTGCAGTTCCAACTACACCAGTTTGTGCAACAACGGACGAAATAGCAATGATGCGTCCCGATTTTTGTTCCCGCATTTTAGGAAGAAAACCTTTCATCAATTTGAAAGGAGCTGTTAAGTTTACTGCCATTACTTCGTTAAAAATCAGCATCACTCAATTTCCAAGACATGCCATCTTTTGAAACTCCAGCATTATTTATGAGCACATCAATTCGTCCAAAATTTGCTAAGATGGAAGCAATTAACGTATCAATTTGTTGGGCATCGCGTAAATCTGCTTTGAACCAAGCGTGTTCACAAGCAACATCAAAAGGTTCTTGTTGAAAGGTATGCAAGGCAAGTCGTACGTTTTGTTGTTCAAAATGCTTGACCATCGCTTTGCCCAAACCTCCAGTTGCTCCTGTAATAACAATTACTTTTCTTTCCATCTATTGTTCAATTTTTTCAATATTTTCCACCAATAAGGGGCGTTATTCCAAGTTATCCGTGCGTATTTTATCGATTTCGCACCAAAATTAGCGTTAAATCGTGCTACGTTCTCTACATTGGATCCGCCGAAATCAAACGGTTTACCGACTGAATGCGCATAATTTATCGCATCATAAATCAATCGGTACATCCCTCCTTTTTTCATGGCTTCTTGTTGCACTGTCCCTTTCAGATAAAGTACTTTTTCATTTGTTTCAATCAGCCACAATCCTCCGCACCAGCTGTTTTCTTGCAATAATCGATTTGTAACAATCCATTATCTGTAAAACTAGCTACCAAGTTACTTAATTTTGGTAAGGTAAACGCATTCAATGACTTTACCCTTGTTGCCAATTCATTCGCAATCAATGGCATTAGTTGCGGTGCATTCGTTTGCATATCCGTCGTAAAACACTTGTGCTTTCTTCAGCGATCTTTTGGCAAGACTATTTAAATGTACTTCGTTGTTTTCCAAGTAATGGTGTTGCAACTGTTCGCATCTATCTACAGGTTGCAAGAAATTGAAATCGGCTACTTTGAAGTGTTTTTTTAACTCTACAAGTAACATTGAAATCAATTTCTGCACCAATCCACTCTACATACCGATTAAAAAAAGGACTGTACAATACTTTTTGACCAGCTTTAATCGTAAACGGGCAAGCAATGCCAGCTGTTTTGTTGTCGTTAAACAAAACTGCCCAATGATCAGCTGTAGCATCTAAATAAGCTGCGTACGAAAACACATTGCCGTTGTACTTTTTTACCAAGTTTGTCCAGGCTTCCTTTTCGCTATCAACAAACTGACTAACTGCATACTACCTGATTTACAGTTGAAAATTCAGTTGCACCTTTCGTTCGCGCAATAAATTGTTCCAATTTTCTAATCGAAAAACGGGTCAAGCTTTTGGATGAGCGATGACAACAAAATCTGTTTTTTTACGTTGGTAACAACGAAATTGTCGCTGTAACAATGCAGCATAATAACCATCACAACTCACATGATTCCACGTGAAGGAGGTTAACACTGATTTTTTTCTTCCTGGTTGTGCTAAAAATTGCCGTCACCAAGCATTTTATGTTGTTTCGGAAAAAAAGACGACCTAGTATATACAAACGCCAATAAAACAATGGTGAATAGTTCCATGATGAAATTGGTAATTCTGTGAAATAACCCGCTTTGTTTGCCACACACACATCCGAATCAAAAACGATACGGTTGTGTATAACGTTTCACAGATGAGAAATCAAAAGCATAATGTGGCGATTCAAATTTACCTCTAGGGGAAAACACTTGAATCGATTGACAGCCCCAATTTTTTGAACGTTTCATTCACATGATCAAACGGTTGAATACACCAACCACCTGCTCGGTAACTTGTTATTTTTTGGGTAACTAATTGTTGCAGAAAATGATGGTTTTTCAAAATCAATGATGCGTCAGCTTGTGAAAAGTCGCTTAACTTATAACAACCATCCACATTGATTGACCACTTTCCATTTTTATAAGTTGCGTTTTCCCAATGCGGATGAATGTGTAACTGTACCGCACAGCCCAATGCTTCCATGCGGTTAATTTGATTGATTATCGCTTGGTAATCGTTCGCTAATTCTGGAAAACTCATTTTTTAATTCATTCATTTTTAGCAGCATTCCGACATCCATAAAAAATGTCATTGGAATAGTATGTTTTTCACAGATAGCTAATAATTGTTCCGTTGGGTCAATCATACAAGCCTTCACCGTTCCTGTTTCGGAACCGAAAAACAACTCGTAATCAAATGTGAGATAAACTGCATTATTACCGCTAAGATAAGAAGAAAATTAAGGACATTTTCTTGGGAAAACAGGAATTGTTCATTTGAATTGAGAAATCAAACTAATTTGTCCCCGAAAAATTTTGTATATTCGGCATTACGATGAAAGAAATTGAGCGGAAATTCACTGTAAAACCAACTGTTTTAGAGGTGTTATCATTTTTAGAACCAAAAAAAATCCAACAAGGTTATTTGATGGATGAAGCGGGAAAAACAGTTCGTGTGCGCACAAAAGGTGAAAAAGGTTTTCTGACAATCAAAGGAAAAACGACAGGAATCACCCGAGCAGAGTTTGAATACGAAATTCCATATGAACATGCATTGGAATTGTTGTCTAGTTTTTTGTGACAAAACCTTATCCAAAGAGCGCTACACGTTGACGTACAAAGAAAAAGTTTGGGAAATCGATGTGTTTCACGATGGATTAGAAGGCTTAATTGTCGCTGAAATTGAATTGGAAAATGAAGCGGACGAATTTGAAAAACCCAATTGGATTTGGATGAAGTAAGTTATGACCCGCGCTATTACAACTCTCAACTTGTCAAAGGCATAAAGCCATAAAAACGACCCCAGATATTTAGTATTAAACTTTAATATATACTTTGAAGTGTGTGAATTTGAAAGCAACAAATTATATAAAGTAGGAATCAGAAGGAAAAAAAGTGAGAATCAGAAAGAAAATGAGGTAAACTAAAACGAGAATGACGCTCTCGCTCTCATTCTCGTTATGTTTTGTGACCCAATTGGATCGCTTTTATTTTTTTATCCCTGCAATTATTTATCGCATTCAGCTAACATAAATGCACTAAAAAAAAACTCGCCCCCAATATGGTGTTTCAATTGACTTGTTTGTTAACAATGCAAATTTTCATTTGCTTTTATGAAGTATGTTTTGCATTTTTCGCACCACCACCAACATTTCGGTGTGTAATATAATGACATTGCTTTCAATAAATAGATATGTGGGTTGTTTCATTGATCGTTTTTGCTTTTGCAAGGTGTTCATCAAAAATTTTCCCGTATTCTTTCCATCTGCTTTGCGGGTCGATTGCCATGCGTGCATTTGCTATCATTGCTTTTAATATATGAATTTCATCCATTAGTTTACAACCCGCTTCGATTGCGGCATTAATCCTTCGGCTGCATCCAAGTACAATTCTCTGATTTCAGCATTCGTCTCCGAATAAGATAATTGGATAGAAACGTATACATTGTAATAAGCTGGAATCCAACTATCAGCACTTTCTGCTTGTACCGCTTGTATGATTGTAATTTCGATTTCCAACTATCGATTGACTTAGTCGAATCTATTCCGTGACAAACGGGTGTCAAACGATTAATAATTTCTTGTTGATCTTGAGCAAATCCGGCAGTAGCGCCGAACATCAACAACATAACTAGTACTTTCTTCATAACTTATAATTCATCTTGTTAAACTCCTTCAACGACATGTTGAATCCAAAAAACACATTAAAATAGAACGGTGGCAAAATTGGATATTGTTGCATTCCGTCCATGCTATAACGATAACCTAAGATATTCTTTCTATTTGTAATATTGTCAATACTCAAGTAAAAAACTGTAAACATTTTCTTGATCGTTGTCAAATAACTAACTGTCAATGCTAAATTTTGGTATGCTGGAGCGCGATCGACTAAAAAAACTTGTAGCATTTGGATTGTAAAAAGGACGTCACTTGCATACGAATACGTTGCAGAGAAATTTGTTTGTGCTTTCATCCAAAAATACTTCATGACAATGTTCAAATTGTGGTCTGAAAACATAGTCAGGCGTTACTTTTTCTGTATAATTCTGATACAAACGTTTGGTATCTATGTAGGAATACGACACCCAATAATCGAAGTTTTGGATCGATTTTTATCGCGCCAGAAAAAGTCGATTCCTTGTGCATAACCAGATCCTGAATTATCTACTTGTCCCAAATCGAAACGAAATTGATTCGGAGTAAAACTAGTACCATTTTCTTTCACCAACTGATTGTACGATTTGTAATAACCTTCAATGCGAAACACGCGGTCTTTCGCCATTAATTGATAATTCGCCATCAAGTGAAATGCTTGTTGAAAATCAGGTCGGTAACCTTGTAGTAAATAATTACTGGATGCTATTTGGTAAAAAAAGACCTGACGCCAACGAAATTTGACCAGTTTTCGATGTTTAATCGCTGCTGCAAAACGTGGGGAAATATTTCCTTTTCCTAATAATTTAGAATATTCTGCACGAATACCTGGTTTGAATGCAAGTTTTCGAACGGGAATAATGTCTGCTTCTGCATAAACTGCGCTTAATAATCGGAGAATTGGCCTAACAAGGTGTCAAATTTTTGATTGTACGTGAAATGTTGAATTTCTGTACAAAAACAGCACGCATTTTCACCGAAGGTGCGTAAATAAATTCGGTGCGACCTTGAACACGACGATCTCTCGTATAACCAATAATGAGTCCCATGTGATTGCGTCTGCATTACTACTTGAAGAAAATCCAACGAAATACAACCAGTTTTTATTGATGACATCTTTGTAGGTTGTGTTCACGTAATAAAGTCGTTTTTTATACCGAAATTTAATGAATTTGCTGGATTAGACGGGTCAATTAATTTTAAACCAGACTTATTAAACGTTTGATTGAACGTTGTTTTAAACATTCCTCTGGTAGGCGTTTTTGCAACATACCTTCCAGATACACCAAATCCTTGTGGCGCTTCAGTAAATTCAACATTGGGCTGAGCAATCAGCAAGAACGGGGATAAATTCAAGTAATTTGCTGTAAATTCTACTGCACTTATTTCGAATAATTAGTTCCCCCAACATATAGCCCAGCAAAATTTCCGCCAATATCTACATTGCTTTCATCGGGTAAATCGTTTGTTTGTAAATCGAGTACCGAAGAAAGTGCTTGACCAAAACGAGCAGAATAACCACCTGTACTAAACGAAGTTCCTTTGAACTGAAACGGATTAAATCGTGTGCGTTGCGCCACTCCTGGAACCGAACTTCCAAAAGCGTTTTGAGCAACCAATCCGTCAACTAAAACAGTTGATTCGTTGACATCTCCACCACGCACCATCAAACCGGTTTGATCTCCTCCGTTGCGTTGTACACCTGGCAATGTTTGCAATGCGCCAGCTATATCGCCTTGTCCACCTGCAGTTGTTACAATGTCTAATGGATTTAGAATCGCTACAGAACGGTCATTATTTGCATTGATACTCCTGCAGAAATGACAATTTCCTCAATTTCTTTCACCGCACTTAATTTGGCATTTGCGTCATCGCTTCACCGACAATATCAATGGGTAAAAACACCTCTTGGAATCCTTGTTTTTTGAAACCTATTTCGTGTTTTCCTTTTAACGTTGTTGTAAACGAATAATTTCCATTTGCATCCGTTTGGTAAAAATTACGGTTCCTTTGATGAATACAGTAGCGGCAGCAATTGCTTTTCCATTTTGGTTGGTAACGGTTCCAGTAATTTTTGTTTGTGCAACTACTAATTGCAAGCTGAACAAGAACGAAGAAGTAATACTATTTTCATATAATAAGTAATTGCTTTTTATTTTTCTGCTAATAAATCTGTTTTTTGTGTTCAAAAACCACTACCTCCAATACGAACAGAAAACCATTCATTGAACAATTCGATTGTTGGTTTCGGAATTGATTTTCTTCGTCAACCACAGCCATGCATTCATTTTTAAAATCTTTTTAAAATGTGCTTCAATGAGCGGTTCGTATTCAAAAAATCTCCTCTATCAAATATAATGATCCTTCCAAATCATCTGTTCTTCGAAATCAAAAATCCGGGTCATTTTGTTTTGCCCATCGCAAAAGCTTGTTTGGGTTCAACTAATAAATACCCTCTGTTTACTGTTTTCATATTTTTATAATTTGGTGAAATGACCGTATTTTACTTTTTTCCAATTTGACTTGCCTTTCTTTGGCATATTTACAAGATAAGACCAATTTTGCTTGGTTGTGTCGTGTTCTAAAGTTACGACAATTCCTTTTTCATCTATTTTTTTGGTAGATTCTACTAGTACTAATGCTTTCTCTCTCCTACTAAGAACATTGCATTTCTATTTTTATTTTGACATTTCCGCCAACTTTATAGGATGTACAATTCGTCCAAAACAATCCAGCCAATTGAAAAAAAGCATTTTTGTGCGCAAGCTGTCCGAAAAAAGAAATTGCATGAAGGTCAGACTATCAGTTGTAGTTGTTACAATCCATTTTTCTGATTTTTTGGCACCAAAACGATCGGGGAATAATAAACTATCGAGCGCTTTCCATTTAGCATCAGGAAACAATGAATCGGACAATTGCCAAAAACACACTTTTGATTGGTTTTTCATCTAAATCAGATGCATAAGGGTGTCTTTTTTTACAGCGGTATTTTTAGAGAAGACGGAGATATATCAGCAAGTGAAACTGTTTCTTCCGATTCACTTTGACAAGCAAACAAGACAAAAACCAATGAGATCAAACCAAAAAACACGCTTTTCATACCGAAATTTTTGGTAAAATGTTTGCTAATTCAGCTACTTGTTCGGCTGAAACATCCAAATGAAAAAACAAACCGCACTTTTCCAGGTCCAAATGCACTTGCTAAAACATGGTTTTCTTTCAATTGTTGCAGTACTAAATCGCGTTTATCACTTTCAAACTAATTCAATTACAATAATGTTAGTTTGAACAGGGTACGTATTTTCACCCAACTACATTTTGCTAAGATCGTATCAATTTGCAAGGCATGTTGGTGATCAATCGTTAAACGTTCTACGTTGTTTTCAAGGCATACAGCCCAGCAGCAGCGATAAATCCTGCTTGGCGCATGCCACCACCCATTACTTTTCGAACGCGTCTTGCTTTTTCAATAAAAGCAGCAGTTCCCAGTAACAACGAGCCAATTGGCGCTCCTAATCCTTTGGACAAGCAAATCGAAATTGAATCAAATTGTGCACCGTAAACTTGGGGATTGATTTTTGTTTCAACAGCGCATTGAATAAGCGAGCGCCATCTAAATGCATTGGAATTGCGTGTTTATCGGCTATCTTTTTTATGTTTTTATTTCTTCGAAATCATAAATTGCACCACCGCCTCTGTTTGCTGTGTCTTCCAAAGCAATGAGTTGGGTGATGGAAAAATGAATGTCATTTGGCTGAATTGCATCTGCAACTTGTTGGGCCGTCAAACGACCAAAATTCCCGTCGATTAATTGAACGATGCTCCTGAATTTTTAGCAATCCCACCACCTTCGTATTTGTAGATGTGGGCTTCTTTATGGCAAATCACTTCGCCGCCTGGTTGCACGTGAACATTGATCGCAATTTGATTGGTTTGTGTTCCTGAACTACAAAACAACGCAGCTTCTTTTCCAAATAGTTGCGCAGCGTATGCTTGCAACTCATTTACTGTTGGATCTTCACCAAAACATCATCGCCCACAACAGCATTCCCCATTGCAAGGAGCATTTCAGCTGAAGGCTTCGTTACGGTATCCGAACGTAAATCAATAAATGAACTCATGAGCTACTGCAATTAGTTTAAACCAAAAAACCATCCCACCGAAAACGGAGAGATGGTTTATATCTTAATCAGAACAATTCTTAAACGATTAACGTTGTGGAATGGTTCGTCAGATACTGTTAATTTACTACGACCTTTACGGCGACGTGCAGCTAAAACTTTACGTCCGTTTTTAGTTGCCATTCGGCTACGGAAACGTGTTTGTTTCTTCTTTTTCTTACCGACGGTTGAAACGTTCTTTTCATGATCTATTTTCTTAATCGTATTTTCAAACTTAATCAAATCTGCATTGACTAATGAAAGTCTGTCTGACAGGGGTGCAAAGATAGGTACTTTTTCGAATTATTCAAGTCTTATAGAAAATAATCAAAAAAAAATGTGAAACGAGCCTTTTCAACACTTACTTTGCAGTACAAAACTAGGAAATATGTTGCGACCAAAAAAGAAAAGAAAGAAAAAGTTCAATTAACCCGCGACAGTTATAAGAAAGCTACAAAGATTTTCTCTTATCTCAAACCTTACCGTTTACAATATACCATAGGTGGATCTTCTTGGTCTTATCAACAACTATAGGTTTGGTTTTTCCAGTTTTACTCGGTCAATTATTGGGTGCAGGAAATGCGCAAAAACAAGTATGGCGGATGTGATAAAAACGATTGATTATCAAACATCAATACGGTAGCTACTGCATATTTATTTATTTGGTGCACAAGCTGTTTTCTCTTATTTCCGCGTTGTTCTTTTTACAAAATGTTACGGAAAGCACCTTGCGCGATTTACGTTCGGATGTGTTTCAACGTTTGTTGCACCTACCTATGGATTTCTTTAACCGAAATACAGTAGGTGAATTAACAAGTCGCTTGTCTTCTGATATTACTCAAATTCAAGAAACACTGCGAACTACGGTTGCTGAATTTTTCAGACAAATCGTGATGATTGTTGGTGGAATAAGCATTACTTTTCATTTCTTGGAAATTAGCCTTAATCATGTTGGGGACAGTTCCAGTTATCGCAATGTTGCAGTAATTTTGGACGATTTATCCGACGTTTGGCAAAAGAAGCACAAGATAAAACTGCAAATGCAAATGCTACAGCCGAAGAAGCGCTTACGGAATAGGTAACATCAAAGCATTTACGAACGAATTGTTCAGTATGCGTCGCTTTACAAATGCAATCAACGAAATCAAACGGTTGAATATTAAAAGTGGCTTGTGGCGCGGCGTTTTTGTGTCGTTCGTTGTATTTTGCATGTTTGGCGCAATTGTTTTATCATTTGGCAAGGTTTATTATTGACAGAAGGACCTCATCGGGATTAGCAAAAGGAGATTTGTATTCCTTCTGATGGTAACACTATTGATGGCCGCAAGTATTGGTTCTCTACCGATTTTTATGCTGGCATTCAGAAGGTCGATTGGAGCGACAGAAAAATTAATGAATTTATTGACTGAAATTTCAGAGAAAGAATTGTTTACTGGAACAGCAACACCAACAATAACAGGTGCAATCACATTTGACAACGTTTCATTTTTCGTATCCTCAACGACCAGATATAAAGTGTTTTAAATGGTATTTCGTTTCGATTGGATCGAATCAACATTGGCTCTGGTTGGTGCATCAGGTGGTGGGAAAACAACCATCGCTTCGTTAGTGTTGAATATTATCCAGATTATTCTGGCGAAATTTTGTTGACAACCAATCGAGTAAAGACATTGATTTGAATTATTTGCGGGAACATATCGCAGTAGTTCCACAAGATGTGATTTTGTTCGCTGGAACAATCTATGAAAAACATCGCATTTGGTAAACCAACAGCAAGTAAAGAGGAAGTTGAAGCCGCTGCTTTACAAGCAAACGCTTTTGAATTTATCCAACGTTTTCCCGATGGTTTTGAAACTCAAGTTGGTGACCGTGGAATTCAATTATCAGGCGGTCAAAAACAACGCATTGCTATCGCTCGCGCTATTTTGAAAAATCCAACGATATTAATTTTAGACGAAGCGGACATCCGCATTGGATTCTGAATCGGAAAAATTGGTGCAAGATGCATTGGATCAATTGATGAAAGGCCGCACGTCGATTGTCATTGCTCACCGTTTGAGTACCATTCGAAATGCGGATAAAATCATTGTCCTTCAAAATGGACTCGTTGCAGAAGCAGGAAATCATTCGGAACTTTTGGCAACAAACGGATTGTATGCTGATTTGTTAAAACTTCAAAACAGCTTGAGCTAAACTACTTAGAAAACACTTATTTAATAAATAATAACACGATTAAATTTCACCTGATTTAATCTCCCATTACCTTTGTGTCGAAGTTGAATTGTCCTCCTTGAAGTACTCAGTACTGAAACAACCAATTTCAACTGTAAGTTGTTGTAGTACTAAAATGAATACTGCTTACTCTAAATTGTTAGGTTTATTAATGTTGTCGTTCACAGCGAATGGTCAGCAATTGTTTATTAACGAGGTGTCTCAAGGCCTTCAGGAGCGAAAGAATACGTCGAATTTGTAGTCGTTGGAACACCAATATGTCAAACACCTGTCCTACTATCGATTAAGAGGCGTTGTCATCGATGACAATAACGGTCTTTTTGCGACTGGATCAGGAACTGGAATAGCTACAGGAGCTGTTCGTTTTGCCAATAATGTTTTTTGGAGCGCAATTCCACAAGGAACAATCATTGTTGTCTATAATAACTCAGATATCAATCCTTCGCTTCCTCCCGACGATTGCAAGCATGACGGACAACAATTGTCGCCTCGTTTTGCCAGCAAATTCACCCTTATTAGAGGGGCAATCTATCAGTCCAACATCAAGTGTGTCAACTTATCCTCTTAGTGCAAGTTGGATTGCTGGTGGCGGTTCTTGGTCGCAACTCGGAATGTCCAATTCCAATGACTCTTTTCAAATCAGAAGTGCTATCACGGCAACAACAGCTACTCATGCAGTCAGTTGGGGAAATAACACGTTAAATAATCAAATTTATTTCAGTACAATTGGTGGTGGGGTTTTTTCAATGATGAACACAACAAATAACCTTCCTGCGTTGCAAGCAAACTGGACAGTAGGAAGTACAGAAACACCTGGAGCAGCAAACAGCACTGCAAATGCCGCATGGATTTCAAGTATGAATCCTCAATGTGGTACGACGCCTACTAGTATCCAATTGACCTTAACGCCAACACCAGTATCTTGTATAGGTGGAGCAACAGGGGCTATTAGCTCTTCCATTTCTGGAGGAACAGCGCCTTTTACGTATTTGTGGAACAACAATGCAACAACAAGTGGCTTGACGAATATTACTGCAGGAACATACACATTAACAGTAACCGATGCAACAGGTTGTACGGCAACTAGTCAAGTTACATTGACTGCTAACGCTGGATTAACAGTTACAACAACGCCAACGAATGCGAGTTGTGCTGGAATTTGTAACGGAAGTGTGAGTACTACCATTTCAGGAGGAACAGCACCTCTTACTTATTTATGGTCGACAAGCGCGAGCACTCCTGGTTTGCAAAATTTATGTCCAGGAACGTACATTATTGCAGTAAGCGATGCGAACGGTTGTTTGACACTGCTCATGCACAAGTGTATGCAAATAACGGCCCAACCGTAACGACAACTTCAATTAATGCAAGTTGTGCTGGAGCATGTGATGGAAGTGTGAGTTCATCCATTACAGGAGGAACTGCACCTCTTACCTATTTATGGTCTAATAGCGCAAGCACTCCTGGATACAAAACTTGTGTCCAGGAACGTATATTATTGCTGTAAGTGATGCGAACGGTTGTATTGACACTGCTCACGCACAAGTTGTTGCGAACACGATTATTAATCCAACGATAACTCCTGCTGGACCTTTGTTGATAACAAGTGCTTCAACTCAATTAACTGTAAGTCCATCAGGTGGAACTTGGACATCAAATTGTGGCAGTTGTTTGACTGCTAATGGTCTTTTTTTCCTGCTAATGCAGGAGTTGGATCACACCAAATTTGCTACACGATTGGCAATGCTCCTTGTACGGCAACGAGTTGCACAACTATCACCGTGACATCAGGATGTTTACCTACTGACACTACTTTACAAGTTGTTCTTTGTCCCGATTCGACAGTAACAATCAATGGTCAAGTAATTGTAACAACTGGAACAACTACGCTACTCGCAACGAATGCTGCTGGATGTGATAGCACAATTACTGTTAACTTGACAAATTTCCCGGTGTTCCCGTTAGCTATTCAATTAGCAATTTGTCCAGGCGACACCGTAAACTATTGGGGATATGTTTTTACGGAAGCGAATCAAGTGTTCATCGACACACTGACAACAGATGGTTGTCCCGTAACACATTCGATTACCATTTCTGAGCAATCGTGTGACACCGTTCGAATTTTCATATTGCTCCAAACACTTTTACACCGAACGAAGATCAAACAAATGATGTGTTTGAAATTCTTTTAACAGGTGCTCAATTAGATGAAGGTTATATATTAAATCGTTGGGGAGAAATCATCAAAACATTTGATACTACTTCTTTGCAATGGGATGGAACAACTGAAAAAGGTAAAGCTGTTAGTGATGGTGTGTATACTTGGGTTATTTATTATACGCCAACAAGCGGAAACAGACAATCTGCACATGGTTTTATCACTGTTTTTGAAATAACAGTTACCTACTGTTTTTCATAAGCACAATACATAAAAACACGTATTTTTTCACGATATAATTTTTCTACTCGATTGATTTTCATACTTATTGGTAAATTTGAGAACACACTTTTTACCAGAAACCATGAAGACACACACCTTCAACCTTGTTACACTATTTTTCCTGTTTATTGGAAATTTTAGTTATGCTTCACACATTATTGGCGGAGAAATCTATTACGATTATTTAGGAAATAATCAGTACAAAATTACCATTGAAATTTACCGTGATTGCAACAGCAATATGGGATATGACAGTCCGTGAAATATTACTATTTTCAATGGAAACGGAACCGTTTTATCGGAATATACCATACCACAATTTATCATCACAACCACGCCAGTTGTTTATAGTAATCCATGTAATCCGGGAGCAGGAGAAACCTGTATCGAACGTGCATTGTACAGAGACACCGTTTCCTTACCTCAAAATAGTGACGGCTACACGATTGCTTATCAACGGTGTTGTTGGGCGGGAAATATTGATAATTTATTTGACCCAACCAATAACGGTATTACGTTGTCTGCATTTATTCCAGGTTCATTTACAAGCGCTGTTCCAAACAATGCAGCACGTTTGATAACAATCCACCAAAAATTTTGTGCAATCACAAGTGACAGAATTTGACCATAGTGGAAACGATCCCGATGGGGACCTATTAAAATACTCATTGGTTAGTCCAGAACTTGGTGGAAATATATCAAATGTTGAACCAAATCCAGAAACAGCGCCTCCCTTTACTCCTGTCACTTGGATGCCAACATTTTCTGATTCAGTTCCACTTGGTGCAGCATCATCAACAACAATCGATGAAAACACCGGTATCCTAACTTTTTCACCTTATATGATTGGGAATTATTTAGTCGGCGTTCAAGTGGATGAACTTAGAAATGGCACAGTCATTTCAAGTAAATAAAACATATTGTTACAAGGTAATGGCTGTCAAACACAAGCTGCGCTAACAATTGCTGTTGCTGGAAACAATACAATTACGGAAAGTTGTGATTCGACAATCATCACTTTGCAACGCCCAAATGCAAGCTTTGAACAAGTTATTACTTTAACAAACTAGTGGAACAGCTAGTACAAACGACTTAGAACCAATTGCAACGCAAAATCACTTTGCCAATGGCGTGTTTTCTCACCAATTAGTAATAAAAGGAATCAATGATGGAATAGATGAAGGAATGAACAATAGTCGTTTCGTGCTTTGTTTTTAATCCCTGTCAATTTACAACAGACTCGTTGGGAGCAACTGTAACGCTCGTTGATTACACCCCTTTATCGATTTCAACGCCAGCAACAATTTCGTTGTGTGGTGATAGTCAAAATGATCAAGAAGTAACTTGCAACGTGCAAAACGGACAAGCACCCTACTACTTTGATTGGCAATTCACTAATGGATTAAATGATTCCGTTATCTCCTTGAACGCAGCACAACTTGTCAATTTCCTGATGGTATTCAAGTTACTGTAACCGATCAATGTCATCAAACTGTGGTCTCAAATCCGATTGTGTTATTGGCGAAATGTCACTTAATTATTCCGAATTTTTAACTGCTAATAACGATGGTCGAAACGATGTGTTTGTGCTTCAAAATGCAGGTGTTACAATCAATTAGTGTGCAAATCACGAATAGATGGGGGAATATTATCTATGATAACTCCGATTACAAAATGAATGGAACGGAATGACTGCATCGAATGAAACGCTAACGGAGGGAGCATACTTTTATTTGATCAAAGCAACTTCAGGAACGGAAACTACAACCTTTACAGGATTCTTAACCGTGTTGCTACCTTAAAACTATTTCAAACGAATACCAACAACATTCGGAAGTGGCCAAAAGGTGCAATTTGAATCGGTTTCATAGGTTGAAGAAACAAAACTGCCGACGTTGTGTAATTGCATGTGGTGTAAGTTGACAAACAAACTTGTCTCTGGTCCACCTTCCAAGTAAATTGCATTTGTTAAAGCTGTTGGAAACTTCATCATCATGCGAAAATTCGTTGTGCGTGTAGGTGAACGACTGAACAACAAGTAAAACGAACCATCATTATCTTGAGCAGCGACTAACATGCTACACGATTGCGCCTTTTTCTTCCAAAAAACAGGTTGTCCCTTGCAATCGATCATGCGCAAACCTTGAATGTACGATTCGTAATCACTTTTGAATGACGCATACGGAGTACAAGTCAAATCAAAGATTCTCATCGGTTCTGCTGATTGATTGTCGGATGAAATGCTAACATTGCATTAAACGACGGATGAAGCGCCGGTTGATTGATATGTGACCGCGTTTTTAAAAATCCACGACTGGTCAATGGTTTGGACAGATCATACATCCCTGCATTGAAAACAACTGCAAATCGAAGCTATCTGACCATTCCAACGCTGTCGTGGTTTTCTATCCATGTTTGTTGCTGCAAACAATTCAAAACGACCTTTTTGGGGTCTATTTTCACAATTGTCAGTTTGGAATCGCCTACTTTGATTCATACGGCGCATCGGTTTCACACCAATGTAATCCCGGCGCTAACGTTACCCATGCAACAAGTACTTTGAGAATCGCGTTGTTGTTGTCCAAAACCGAATACGGAAAAACAACAAAAAAAGACAAACAGACTCCGATTAAGTAATGCTTACTCATTTCGTTTCGCTCCATCAAACTTTGTTTTTTCGAACGGGAAAATATCGTACAACTCGCCTGAATAATAGAAACTGATAAGCAATTGCACCAAATGAATACGGTTTTTCGTAGATCGTAATCGTTGAACCTCCTACTTGCGGATTTTCTTTGGTTGCGATTGTGGATAGCCCACATTGAATAAAGTTGCCAAAATTTCAGGACGATTATCGATCGGGAAACCAGCACGTTGCCACTGCATTTTTACTTGTTTCAAGAAAATCGCTGCATACATGTACGAATAAAAGTGGTTGTGATAATCCGTCAAGCGATTAATGCGTTCGCCAGTAACACCAGTTGAATCACCTCCTTTGAAATCCAATAAATGTTCGTATTTTTTACCTAAGTAATAGACACTCGCAGGATTTTTCAAATGCCCTTCAATCTGTTTTGCAGTGTGTTCTTTGATTCCCGTTACACCAAACGAGAATTGAGATTCAACCGAAAGAATTTTCAATGGTCCTATCCATTTTTTTACGATTCACGGTTAGAATTGAACAAGCGAATTTGTTCACCTACCAAACAAGAAACGATCAAACGCGATTCAACTCCTGTTAATTTTGCGACTGAATCGATTAATTGACATCTTTTGCAACAGCGATTTTAAAGTCTTTCCATTCGGAGATATTCATCCATTCGAAGACACTCAACCACTCACTTTTTGTGGTGGTTTTTTTTCTTGCTTTTCAATTCCTCAATTGCTTCCTGATTTTTTCATCGGATTTTAATTGAATATCGACTGCATCAATCATTTTTAATACTTCTGTTTCGTTCGCACCTTTTTTCAAAACGTCCAAAATGAATTGAGCATTTTGGATAGAATTCATTCAATACAATGAGGCGATCGAGCGCTTCGTATTGTTGTTCACCATTTGCACGCTATCGACTTGAAACCTTGGTTGTATTTTCCAGACATTTCTTGGAAATAACGGTTATTTGAGTCAACAGAACCTTGTCATCTGTCCACCGAAACTTGATGGCCAAATAGGATACCGTTAAAAAAAAACCAATTGCAGCAAAGGCAAACGTTAGGGTAAAAATGGTATTTTGAACCATTTACTTGTAAAAAATTTCTTCACGTGTGTAAAATATAGTGCAACAAAAATAAGAGTAAAAGCTGTAAATCAACGCGCTCCTTTCAAAGAAACTATTGAAAAGCGTACAAATGCGACAAGAGATTCTATTAAAAGCAGTATTTTAGTGGCATGGAAAACAATTACATCTTTTATAAATTGCGTAAAACGTTCAAATGGGACGAAGAAAAAATCGGCGATTTGTATAAATCAGTCGCATACCCTGTCTC